>SNQJ01S0236921.1:0-13788 GCA_010110895.2 Picea sitchensis | reverse complement strand
CACTAGCCTAGCTAAATGTTGGTGTAAAAGAGCCCTAGAAAAGAGTTACTAGTTCAATTTTAATATTACGCAATGTTTTTACAGGCTGTTGTTTACTCAAAGGAAATGGAAATGAAACTCGTGATGTATGACTCTGACCCAAAGAATGCAAGGATACGATGAAATAGAATGTGTTTCATTCGATGAATCCTAGTTATGGGAGAGAGAGAACAAGTTCGGAATCAAACTCAATACTACAATGCAAATGCAACATTCAATTTCCTTTCAGATGCCAATGCAAACAATCATATATCAATGAACAATTTCAATATGTCTCTTTCAAAACTTCAATACTCGTAAAACTTTGATTTTCAATGTTCTCGCAAAGAGAAAAAACAAAACTTGAAAGAAAACATGCAATTCACTTTCCAAGAAGAACTCTGAATAATGAGAAAAGAAAACCAAATTATACAGACTCAAACAAACAACCCAAACCAATACTTTCAATGAAAGGAAAAACAAAAGCAAACCAAGGAGCTTCTCAATGTAAATGAAAAATTGTCCTTTCGAACCAACAAGCACAAGAGAAACACCAAACACTCAACTCTCAACCAATCCCTAGTTCTCAGCAATTCAGATACACTCAACTCCAGACGTTAGAGAGAATGAAAATGCCAACAAAAGCTAAGAAAAGAAAGTCAAGTTTCAAAAGCAAGAAAAACCTAGAAACCCTAGATCAGTTCCAGCAAGCCAATTAAAGCAAAAGATATGTAAGTCACTGATGTAATAAGCCAAAGAGGTCTAAATCAACATATATGAGCTATTGATAAAGTCAAATTTTAGATTAAAAAAAATTCAAAAACTATTCGCAAGCCAGTGTGGGACACAGTGCGAGAAACTATGGTTCTCGCAGGCCACTTTGATGCAGCATGCGAACTATCCGCACTGAAATGTATATGCAGAGTGCGAACTATCAAGGTTCTCACAGGATGCTAATGGGCACAGTGCGATAATCCCTGAAACTAATGAAAATTTTGAAAAAGCAAGTAAAAATCAAATTGGCTTATAGACCCAGAAGGTCTCTCAGGGTATCCTGAGGACTCAGAAACTAACAAATCAAGAGAAAATTGCAAACAGAGCAAATGGCCACAGAAATTTCAAAAACCAAAAAGAAAAAAGGGATATATCCCCAGTGGAGTCGCCAATTTTGTTATAGGATAAATCCGTAGGTGCGGACACTAACCGATCTCCCTAGATCCACCTGGTATCTAGAACAAAACATGATAGAATAATACACTTTCCCTAGATCTAGTCTATTGAATGAACTTACGAGATAAAGGTCATGGACATACCTTATGAGCACTCTCCTTAGATCTCTATTGTTCCAAGCTTTGCTTCAATGCTCTCGTCCCATCCAGATCACAACAAAACGAACCAATCGAAGTAAAGGAAGATTACGATATTCAATGACTAGTCTATACATATGATCAAGGAATTATGTAATAAAATGACATCATCTTTATGGGAAAGGGACATATTGCTGTATTAATTTAATAGAAAGTGAAACTTACAACCTAAGCCTTGATGGAATAGGTCTCCTTTCGATGGCTTCCATCTCTGACACACACACTTGCTCATGTATGAAGAAAATCTACCACATGTGATGACCTTGCTATTGTCTCTTGCTGCTGTAGCATCAATCCTCCATACAGTCTTGCACTAGTTCTCTAATCAATCTCTTGCTAACTTGCTTGCTAACTTATATTCTTCTTATTAACCCTTTCCATGAGCAATCCCCTCAATATATAGGAAGAGATAGATTAGATACTTGGATAGGGAATGATCCCAAGATATTTGGAATGACAATACTTGAGTAACCATTCGAAAGCCAACTCACCCTTCTAGAAGATTCCCTTCTAGAAGGTTCGAGATATTTATCTTTTTCCTCTTTAATATCATGTTCGCACCCTAACCATGAGCACAGTGCGAGAAGTTCACACCTTAGCTTAAGGTAGACTGCGAGAAACTTGCATTCCTACAGGTGAATATATAAGCAGCCTGCGAACATGTTTCAAAGTATGAATTCTGGAAGAAGACAACTGTAACTTTTCTCAGGAAAGCATTCTTGGTAAAGAGCTCGATCTTCTATCATCATGATATCATCATGACATCATCACAATGACCAAATTTGTGGATAACAACCATCGATCATATGATGAAAGTACCCAGAGCCGAACCCCGTTCTCGCCTCACTTTTGAAATTCTGACAGAATTGTATCAGAAGCTGACGTTTCCCCAAAGAACACAAATCTTTGAGTTGTTCCTTCCACAAGATGCCCAATTCCCTAAGAAGAATCACCCCTATCACTCATCCATATTTTCCGAAAAGGGAAAGAAAATTATCTCCACACTGTGTTGCTTGCTTGATTACTTCTCAAATGAATGGGTGGATGAACATATCTTAGGTTTCCTGTCCATCATTTCTACTTAAGAGAAAGTTGCCACCCCTTTTGACTACAACGGTTTCTTGGCTGAGAACCTGCACGACCAGATGGAAAATTTCTCTACATAAGGCATGTTCTGGTATTCTTCAATACTGGCCTACATGTTTATGTTCTATCAAACAGACAAATTTTCCTTTCACATGCAGAATATGGACAAGGAAGGAAAACCTCAAGCAGTCACTTTATGGACGTCGCTGCTTAGGAAAAACTCCACTTAATTCACTTTTAAACAATTCATTGAGTTTTTTTATCACCCATTTGTAGGCATGCTTAGTGGAATACCTGAGCCGAGGATAAACGAGGAGATCCAAAGAGTTCTACACCTTTTGGATCTTGCAAAGACTGGGGACTGGTTTCTATACTAGAATCACACAGAAATTAGAGTGTATGGTTGTGAACTAGCTCCATACAAGTTGCCCAAGTATGTGTCTATTCAAATATTCACACTCGAGTATATTCATCAGATGATAAAATCAGATGACATCCATTTTGTGTCTCAGAAGAAAAAATAGTAGATGAAAATCAAAGGGAAAATAGGATTGTTTATCTGCAACAGAGTTGTTGGGGAAGAGGCCGATAAATTATTGAAGGAAATGAAATTCAACACCAGTTTCATTTGGCGATATGACCCCAGTGGGAGCATTGTAGAGATGAGATCCAACAACAAGAGTTCACCCTATGCCCACACCCTCAAACCAGAAATTCAAAGGTATATGAACCAGACAGAATGGGAAGAAAACACTCTAGTAGATACAAAGCCACAGGAATCTCCTTCAGTTTCTTTTTCAATGACTACCACTCCACATGTACCCAAGGAAAAAATTCCAAGGGAGGATGATTCACCTTCAATCACTGAGGTATCAGCAGAAGAGTTTCAGGTATACAACAAGAAACCCAAAACCACTCATGCTACTCACATGTCTGGTGAGGAAGAGCCCTACTCTTCCACAATGATTGAAAGAAGATAGCAGGTGGTGTCAACCTCTTCTTCAAAGAAGCATACAAATATAGTCGTGATCACCCAAACTCCACAAGGATCTATTCCTCTAAGCATTTTTGAAAAATATGAAATGATTAAAAAGAAGAACCAGACGTTGACCAACAACACCTACTCTCAGTTTTGGAAACAAACTTCCACAACACAACACAGACTATTTTCTGCCTTCGACATGGAGAAAGGAAGAATGCATTTGGCATTTATGCCAGCACAGGTGCCTCAACACAAAGAGATCACTGACTACAAGAGGTCAACCATTGTTTTTGACACCAAACAAGTCCATCCATCTAACCAGATGGATTTTCATAGATAGACTGGAGAAATGGTCTTGTCCACATTAGCACATGCTTCCTCCACTGTAGCTAAGTTACAGGTATCTTTAATTAATGTTCAGACCCAATTGAAGTTGGAAAAGATATCCTATTTTGCAAAGGACAACAGAGTAAAATCCTTAGAGTAGTTGGTGCTCAAGATCGGGTATGATCCCTCAAATGTTAAAGCGGTAGAGGAGATGATAAAGAAAAAGAATGTTGACATTGCATCTCTAAGAAAACATCTGAAATTGCCACCTACAAAGATTCACAAGCCAAAGAACTAGCTGAAGAAGAAAAAGAGAAAGAAGAATTGCTGAAACTTATCATGCAGCAGAATGCACAGCTCAAGGAGATGGAGGCAGAGCTGGAAAGGTTACTGAAAGAGAGGGAACAATCGACCCCAATGGAATGCATTCCATTGAGTGCAGTTCCCATCACAGAATTCAGTACAACATCTATGCCAACAACCACAACAACATCAATTCCATCAACAACTCCATTGACAACATTGAGAAAGACTATGGAGCTAGCAAAGTCCATGGAGGAAATGACTCTGTAGGGAATAGAGATCAATAGGCTGAAAATGGAGATTGAAAGTCTACATGAACTAAAGTATTCTTTCCATAAAATATACAATGTCAAGAGACAGGGAGAAAAGAAGCTTAAGAAGGAAATACAACAACTCCAGAAACAAACAGTGGAAGGCAAGACATTAGCAAAGGCTAAGGAAAATATATGGATAGATATATCAAAATCCATAAATGAAATTTGGCCCATGGTGCAAATCATGTTCGAGCAACATGATCTGGTGTTAAAGAGTAGACATGCCATTGATAGGATAAGAACAAAGTTGGGTGATATTCCCTTGACAACCAACGATATCATTAAGTTTCTGAACTCAAAAACCAAAGAAGAGCTGGAAGAACTGAAATTCGAAGACAGAACAGAGACTTTCCTCGAAGTAAAAAGAGTATTGACTAAAAAGGGATTAATGTTGCAGTTGGAGGAAAAGGCTCAGAACATGGACAATGGATTTCAGATGTTTTTTAGCAAGATTGAAGCCTTACAGAAAAAGGGTCTTCCCAATCTACGTGTCCTTCATGATAAATTAATGACTTTGTCCAATTACAAGAAAAAGATCACCACCATGGCCAAAGACAGTTCCAAGTTTTCAGGGATATAGGGCAGCATCACGAGCAAAGCATTCTTGGAGACTCTATAGCATGACCTCAGCATACAACACAAAATCAAATACATCTTCCTCATCAAGACGACTTTTGCTAAATACACCGAGATGGAGGAAGTCTACCATTGGCTATTGAAAGTTACCATCCCAAGCACACAAATATGGGATGCGTTGTGTGAATTGATTGAGTAAAGGTAAAGCCTCATCGAGCTCAGTGTCCAACACAGTTAAAGTCATCAGAATGACTCACCAACGGTCTTCCCCGAAATCAACATGAGAGATTCGACACATCACCATCAGTTACTACATTTATGCATTTTGTTAGTTAGTTAGTTAGACTCAGACTGCATCACATCCTGATCATTAATGACAAGGTCGTTGTAAACTTTTATTATAAATATTTCCAACTTAGAAGTATGGAGGGTTGTTGATCTCTATGCCCAAGAAATCTTTATTCATTGTAATCTTTATCAACAAAGAGAAGTTTCACAGGATTCCTGTGTGTTAATTGTTGGTGAAGTTTTCCTCTGTCTGAGTAAAAGTTTTTTCCCTTTTCAATTATCATATTGTCTTTCTAAATCTAATCTTTAAAAGAATTTAAAGTTGCATAATTTTCCATTGTGTACTATGTTCTTAATCTTTTATAGATTTAAATGTTTTTTTGTTGATGTTATAACAAAGAAATTCTTAAATGCTTTTTTGTTTTAACTGATATCTTACCTTTTTCAGCAAATACACCATTTTATTCCTAAAGAATCCAACATTAGCACTATCTCTCCCTGTAAAATGAATCTTGTAAAAGTTGTCTTTAACCTCTATCTTTTTAAAAACAGACCCCATAGACCAATGGAAGCATAAGTTTTATTCAACCATTCCATTTAGAAACAAAGAAAACAACTTGGTTATATTCTTTCTAACTAGCCTAAAATCTTGAAAATCCAAACAAATCTAAAACTTACAGAGAGATCCCTCTATGAAATTGGTAGGGTTAGCTTCCAGTTTCGAAGCGGTTGGTTAAGGTTACCTCTGATAAATTTATTCTTACCTCACAACAACCTCTGGGAATTTACAGAGTGATAACATAAATGGCGACCATACTAGGGATGAACTAAACAAACTTTCCACCCCTTGTTTTATTTTCCCTAGAATAAAGACGACTTTATTTATGGAAGAAACATAAAACCCTAAATTTTATCTAGAAATAATGTTCATAGGTTGTCAAAGTTTGTATATAATAAGTTAAAATCTCCAAATCAAGAATAAAATCAACAATTATGGCTCCCAAAAGGATTTCTACCAGATCTCATCCTGACCCAGAACCTACAATAGTAATAGATAACCCCGAAACACTAGTTAAGAAGAAAAATACTGCAGAAACTTTGAGCAGTAATAGCCCATTTCCAAGGTCTTTTTTCATCCTAGAGAATTTAGTTGTTCATCTAGACCTTCAACCTGAAATACCCTTTCGAACAAGTCTTTTCAAGACAAAATCCAACAGTTTTGTCTTTAAAACAGTCTTAGACTAAACCATTTTTCAACCCATGACCCCTGAGATACTTTCTCCTAGAGTTGAAGTTGATCAATGTTTTCACCCCGAGCCTGATAAGCTTGAAGATCTAGTTGCAAATCTTGGTCAAGCCTTAGACAAACTCCACCTTCAACAGTCCGTCGAACTTCCTTCTTTAACTATTGCTGCAATTTCTGCTAAAACTAAACCAATTCACTCCATTCCTCCAAGCCCTTCATCTTCTATATCTTCAGGGATTACCTCTCTTGTCACACAAGTTGTCGTTCAGCCTCCCCCACCAATCATGGAAGCAAGATATGCTCCATTGGTATTGTTTTCTCCTTTCCATGACATGCCCCAAGATTATCAAACTAGACTTCCACAGTTTGATAGTACTGGTCCCTTGAATGCACAACAACATGTTGACAAAATGAACGATTACTTTGACCTGTAGGAAGTAGATGAAGTTGATGTGAAGATGAGATTATTTGCACAAAGTCTAACTGGAGAAGTGAAAAAATGGTTCAAAACGTTACGTGCTGCTACCATTACTGATATTGTTGGCTTTCATCAGACTTTTATTGATTGGTGGTAGGTAAAGAAAAATCCCCTCCTGATTCTGTCAGAGTATGAGAACATAAGAAGGAACTAAGGAGATATAGTGCAGGATTACTGCACTCGTTTCAATAATATAAACAATGTTATCCTGACTGAAATCAAACCACCACAAGGTTTGGCATTAATAATGTTCCCTGATGGTTTTGATGCTGACATGTCATATCAATTAAGGGAAAGAAACACATCAACTCTGGAAGACATGCAAATAAGTGTCGTCAGTGTAGAAGCAAATCTTCTTGCCAGAAGGGCCAGGCAGAGAACTGAAAAGAGGGTCACCATCAAAGAAGAACCTTCTACTTCCTCATTAGATGCCAAATTAGATTCTCTCACCAGATCTATGGAGAAAATGATGGAGAGACTCACCATAATTGGTAGGAACCCACCTAGGGAGAACCAATATGCCCCTCAAATCAGAAACCTGAACTTTAGAAGAAATCCACCTCAGATTAGACAGAGAGATACCAGAGATCAACAAGAACAAAGGGGACCTGATCAGCAGATTAGACCACCTCTCCAGGAAAAATACGCTGATGATGTTGAAGAATTAATTGAGGAGTTTGATGATACTCATATAAATCTAATGGGTTATCATGATCATGATCATCAATCTATTTTCCTCACCTAGGACGAACATGAAATCTTTCTCCTTTCTCAAACAGAGGTAAATGAGGAAGCTGAGGAAACAAAACAACAAGCCTTTGAGAATGCTATAATGAAGGTTTACAGGCAGTATAACTTGAGGATTAAGAATACTAACAAGAATTCTCCGAGGAAGGTTGTTGAAACCAAGAAAACCTCAGAAAACCTTCCCAAGAAATCCCCTGGGCAGAATGACGTTGGATCTCTTGCGCAAAAAACTCCAGAAATTCTTAAGAGAACAAGTCAAGCAGAATTTTCATCAACCATTCAAGTAGGTGAACCTATTCATAAAGTTTCTATCGATAAATTAGAAGTACAAAGTCTAAACAAAACCACTTCTTCTTTCAGCCTTAAAGGGGAACTAGAAAAATTGAAGATTCCCATTCTCCTCTCTGAGCTAATGAACAAGAATTCTTACAGGTCTTAGGTGATAAAATATTTGAGAATCGAACCTGATATAGGTACCAAAGCCTTGAATGTTGGATATGTACACTACTCCAACACAGTAAACCTTGCCGATGATCGACCTGAGCTCTTGTTTCGTCATGAACTTGATGATCAAACTGATAATGGAATCGTGGCCCGTTTCTACATCAGCCTAAATATTCACGATCTGATATTACATAACGTTATTCTGGATTTGGGTGCCTCTCACAACCTAATTCCCAAAGCCATGATGGAAAATTTTGGACTCAAGGTCACCAGAGCCTACAAAGATTTGCATTCTTTCGACTCCAGCAAGGTCAAATGTATAGGCCTAATTAAACAATTATGCATCACCTTGGCTCAAATCCTAGCGAAAAGTTTGGTGATGGACATCGTCGTAGAAAATATTCCCCCCAATTATGGTATGTTGTTATCAAGGTCTTGGGGAGCTAAATTGAGAGGAACCCTGCAGCTAGATATGTCGTATGCCACCATTCCGGTTTTCGGTCAACAGAGAAGACTTTACAGGGAAATATTGATGAAGTATATGGTCAATAGTCAGGAAAATCCACACAATTACCCACTATATTTTGCACACTTTGACATGTATTATTTTATCCTATATAACGATGGTGATCTTGAAGAACAAATCACACAATTGGAGGATGGTGTACTTGATCCAAAGGATGATAAAGTTGTTGTCGAAGTAAGAAACCCCATGGTTGAAGAAAATCAGGAATTGCCATCAGACTTTTGGAGCATGGACTTCGATGGGGTTGTGAGTAAATAAGGAGCTAGAGTTGGAGTGTGGATGCATAACCACAGATCAAAGTAACTTGAGAATCACTCCTATAAACTAAACTTACAATGTACTAACAACATAGCCGAGAACGAGGCCTTAATTCTCAGCCTGAAATTATTGAAGAAAGTTGGTGCTAAGAAGATAATGGTAAGGGATGATTCTGAATTGATTATCAAGTAAATCAAAGGTGAGTATGCAGCAAAACATCCCAGACTTAGAGCCTATAGGAATGTTGTTTTAGATTCTCTTCACTGCTTTACTGATATTGACTTGCAGGTGATGCCTAGGGGACAAAATATACTCGCAGATGGACTGGCTACATCAGTAGCTACCTGTAAAATCCCTTTATGTCCTACTCGCAAGTACACAGTGGAGGTGAAGTGAAGACCAACCATTCCTAAAAACATCTGATATTGGCAGGTATTTGGAAATGACAATCAAATTGAAGATTTTTTGCAATGTAAAAATGATTTCGAATGTACAAACATAGATTTAGAAAATGGTGACGAATTTGTAAATACATCGGTTTTTTAGAATGGAAGTGTAAATACATTAGATACTGAAGAATTATATGAAAATGATGTAGATTCTGATACCCTACAGTTTAAAAGTAATGTGTTACCTAGAGGTTTAGTTCTGTTGGAAGACTTGTTTGATTTTAACGATGTGGCCAAAAAAACTAAAATCGAAGCTAGTGGTAAAGAGGTTGAAGATTGCAACATAGGAACATAAGAAAAACCCAAAATGATAAAACTATCTAAATCCCTGCCACCAGAGGAAAAACTCAAATACATTGAAGTTTTTAAGGAATATATAGATGTTTTTTCTTGGGGCTATGAGGACTTAAAATCCTATGACACAAGTATCATACAACACCGGATTCCCATAAAAGAACACAAACCTTTCAGATAGAAACTTAGGATAATTAATCACAAGTTGTTTCCCCTGATAGAGAAAGAAATCAAAATATGTATGATGCCAATATTATAGTCCCCTTGATATTTTCCAAATGGGCTTCTAATCTAGTTTCGACCAGGAAGAAAATTGGTGAAATTAGACTCTGTATAGATTTCATAAATCTGAACAAAGTATCCCTCAAAGACAATTACCCTTTACCCAAAATGGACCATATTTTACAAAAGGTGGTCGGATCTAGTAAGATTTCCTTACTGGATGGTTTCTCTGGTTACAACCAAGTTCTAGTCCATCTAGAAGATGAAGAGAAGACAACTTTTACCACACCCTGGGGAACCTTCATGTATGTGAAGATGCCTTTTGGTCTGATGAACACTGGGGCTACTTTCCAAAGAGCAATGGATATTACCTTTGTGGATAAGACAGGGAAATTTATAGTCATTTATCTAGATGATGTAACTATTTACTCCAAATCCGACGAAGAACATTTGCTCCACCTCAGAAGTGTGTTTGCGAAGTGCAGGAAATTTGGGATTTCATTGAATCCTAAGAAAATCCTTTTCGGGTTAGAGGAAGGCAAACTATTGGAACACATAATCTCAAAAGACAGAATTAAAATAGATCCCAGTAGGATCTAAGCTATCTAGAAGGTGGAACAACCTAGGAACATCAAATAACTGCAATATTTCATTGGAAAAATAAATTTCCTTAGAAGATTCATACCAAACTTGGCCGAACTTCTCAGGAATATCACCAATATGTTGAAAAAGCACACAAAAATCAAATGGAACGTCGAGTGAAAACAATCATTTGAGCAAGTGAAACATGCTCTCACCCAAGCCCCAGTTCTGATTAGCCCATACTATACCAAAGACTTTTATCTTTTCTCCTTCACATCCAAGCACACTATAGCAATGGTCTTGTTGCAGAAAAACAATGAAGGGTATGAGAAACCGATAGCTTTTTTCAACAAACCTTTAAGAGACACAGCATTGAATTATAAAATTATGGATAAACAAGCCTTCGCTCTGGTAAAGGCTATAAAATATTTTAGGGTCTATATTCTCCACTCTCACACAATTCCATATGTCCCAAACACAGTGGTTAAAGATATCCTGACCCAGGATAATCTAGATGGAAGAAGAGGAAAATGGATTGTGGTTATTCTAGAATACGACATTGAAATAAAACCTACCAAATTGATCAAAGGATCAAAGGATAGGGTTTGGCCAAACTAATGGCTGAGTCTAATTTTCATGCTTAAGATATTAACTTTTTGGCTACAGTTAATGGACCAGAAGAGCAGGTGACTCCAAACATAAAAGAGGCATTATTAAACTCCACTTTGTATGCATGCCTCATTTTGGTACTCCACAATTTACAAGCTCCTCCAGGTTTGACTAAGACAAAAGATAGATTTGTTAAATTGAAAGCATTGAAATTTTGTGTTTTGGAAGGAAATATCTATCTGAAAGACCCTGGTGGTATCTTGTTTAATTGCTTGTTAAAAGATGAAGCTGACGAAGTTCTTCAATATTTTCATGTAGGAAACTGTGGTGGGCACCTGAGCTAGAAGACCATAGCTAACAAGATTCTGAGATTTGGCTTTTACTGGCCTACTTTGTTTGTTGATGTGCACCAGAAGGTTACTTCTTTCCACCAGTGTCAGATTTTTGAAGGTAAAAGGAAGCTTCTGCCACTCCCAATGAAACCCATCTATGTTGAAGCTCCTTCCCAAAAATGGGGGCTAGACTTCATTGTGAAATACATCCACCCTCTTCGGGCCAACATAAATGGATCCTTACGGCCACTGACTAATTGACCAAGTGGATCGAGGTTGTACCATGTAGGCAAGCAATTGATTCTGTCATCATTAAGTTTTTAGAAATTAATATTCTATCTCATTTTGGATGCCCCAGAAAAATTATAGCTGACAATGCAACGACTTTCATATCCAAAAGGCTCATAGTTTTTTGTAATCAATATCATATTACTTTGGGACACTCGACCACTTATTATCCACAAGGAAATGGGCTAGCCGAGTCTTCTAACAAAAGTTTGGTCAACATTCTCAGAAAGATACTACAGGAAAAAAAGAAATCATGGCATAATAAGTTGGTTTTCTCACTCAGGGATGACAGAATAATAACCAAAAGATTGATTGGTATGTCTCCATAGCAGTTGGTGTATGGAACCAAGGCAGTTTTCCCCCTTTCATTAGGAGTTTCGGTCATGAAACTATTGTAGAAAACACAAGAAGAACCAAACAATGTCCAGTGAAGAATAAATCAAATGATCCTCCTAATGAAATCTAGAAAAGAAGTTTGCAACATAACTCAAGTGATCCAGGAAAATATTAAAAAGATTTATGCCAAGAGAACCAAAGAGGATAACCTTGAATTGGGTGATCTAGTTTTGAGATGGGACTCCAGAAATGAAGATGTTAATCCCTAATATTGGCTCATTAGCCCTTAATTGGGACATATTATATTAGTAATGTTATTTTATTTATGTCGAATTTAGGCCATTAGTTGTAATTATACCTCCTAGTCTCCTATATATACCAAGGAGACATTTTCTTTTTGAATCATCTTGTACTTGAACATTTAAGTGGGGTAAAAGGAGGTTGCTCCCTTGAAGAGGTTTATTATCTGAAATTATCTATTTTTCAAGGCGTTGAGTACTTTTTCTAAGGTTTTTCTATGCTATATTGATATTTGGTTCTTAACATATGGTATCATAGCTCAAAGTCTTGGGGTTTCACTGCTACATCTGAGACACCTTGGAATTTTCCCTATAAATATTTTTATACAACATTTCAGAAGGAACTTCTTGGAGGATATTTAGTAGATGGACCAATGTACGTTGGTTTCAAAATTCATCTCCTGAGGCCTTATACATTCAAAGATACAACCTGTAGAAGATAGGGTTCTGGAATCATCCTAAACTGAGTCATTGTGGAATTTTCGCTATAAAAACTCCTCTGTAACCTTTCAGACCCTGAAATCCGGAATCTATTTACAGAAATTAGTAAATTATATGTGGTAAAAATTTCATCTTTTCGGTCATCTTAAATTTGTAGATACACCCTGTGTAAGATAGGGTATCTGACTAGTCCTATTGACTAGTCTCAAGAAGGTGTTCCAAGTAAAAAAATCATAACTGCTTCCTAGAGTATCCAAATTGAGTGGGGCTGGTTTCATTGGATCGTGGATAGTTTGTACTATTTCTGGTGCACGTTTTAGAATTTTATATCAATTATTTTGTGCGGGATATGCTATACAAGTGAGATCTCCTAGAAAAGACAAAAATCGACAAGTTGTGGGGAATTTACCATAAATTCCACTTGGCACATCCAATTTTGATTAGACCTGTGGCATTGCAGAGAAGAAACATCAGAGAACTACATAAAAAAAAGTTTCATACCCAGAAGGGCCAAAACATGGGAGATACAAGAGAAGAAACATTGTCTAGCAGAACCACCTCAAAATCAAGGTTCAAAAGTGATACTTGGCCAACATGCCACCAAAAAAGGGAACTTCTACACCAAATAAGCCTCTAGAAAATCCTACTTGGACTCTTGACGAAAGTGAAGAAATGCGTAGGGAAATAAATGAACTACAAAAGAAGATGGATTCAATGGAAGCTAAGTTGGATTTAAGTTGGATTCAATGGAATCTAAGTTGGATACTAAGATGGATGGTTTAAAAGGGGAGATCATGGAAGTATTGAAACATTTCGTAACAGAGAAGACACCTGAAAGTGAAAATCCATCCCATGAAATTCATGATGAGGACACAAAGAAGGTAAATCAAGAAGGGAGAAACTCCAACTTTGGTTTGAAGACCAACCACGTTCCTAAGATTGATATGAGGAAGTTTGATGGCAAGGACCCAATCAC
>SNQJ01S0236920.1:0-11624 GCA_010110895.2 Picea sitchensis | reverse complement strand
TCAAAGACTAATTTTCTCAAAGAAACTCTGAAACGATAGGGTTGGCTAAAAACCAGATCAGACAAGGTTTGATAAAAAGGCTGGCCAAAGGACGGGATCAGAAAAATGAAGCTCTGATACCAAATGAGATGAACAAAGTTCATCACGCACAAATAGTCCAAAATATCTGGAATATAGTAATCAAATCCATATGGACAAATATATATGTAATAAGAATGAATAGTAAGATAAGATATAAGATATAATGATATTACAATTGGGAATAAGGGCTCATTTATATACCCACACAGGGGTGCCCTTTACCAATAGTCACGTCCTTTGAGACATGACCTTTCATTATTAATAATTATTATTTATTAATTATTATGTTATGAATATCTATGGTATATGTATATTTATGTTCATAACATTATGCACCAAAGAAGACATCTCATCATCATATGAAGATGAAGTTAGTGACAATAAGACAGGAAGAGTTCTATTCATGGTAGTAAAAGACTCTGACAGAGAAGACATTGAAGAAGAATATGAAGAAGTCAAAGAAGAATGTGAAGAAGTCAAAGAAGAAATTGAAGAGGCAGAAGTTGACTTTCGAGAAGAATTAATGTGTGCCATAGAAGTTATCTGAAGAGAAAAGAAGTGACTTTGATTCTCCTTGTCATTGATTGCCTTAGAATCTCCACTGTACCTCCGAACAAGTGACTTAATGACTTGCTAGCTCCCATCTCATTCATCTCCCAGTCGCTGCCACCAGGCTTACGGTAGTTCCATTACAGTTGTGGTTCCATTTAATTGCAGGATTCTGATGTGGGAGAGGAATCCTTTATTATCCTTTGCATCTGTTTTTGCGTTCAGACTCTGTAGGACGTGGTACAACTCGTAAGTTTGCAAATTGCTGAGGAGGAGTTGGATTTTTTCCAGAATGTGCTGGAGTTTTTCATTTTTGACTCTTGTGCGAAGGATTACTATTTGGATTATTAACCGGGAGTCCCCTATTATCACCAAATCCTAGACGTTGTGTTTGATAGCTTTGTTTAGCCCTTCCTAGAGGGCCAATGCTTCTTCCCTGTTGTTGGTTTCTGTTCCAAGTCCCCAGGATAAGATGATTTATGGACATCCGGTGGGGCTTATCAGGACCCCTCCTGCACCTGCCAAACCTAGATTTCCTTTGGAGGTCTCGTCAAAGAACAACATACGCTTGTTTTACTTTATCTTCCATTCTTTGAAATCTTGTTTCTCCTTCCAAATTTCCCAAGTTTCTGGGTGAGGTGTGTTGCTAGTTTGCTGTTGTTGGTCTTGGAGATTGAAGTGTTCAATCCAGTGTTCCTCTTCCATCTCTAAGGGCCTTGAGTTTTTTTCTTTACAGAAGTAAGGGGTGATTTCACCAAAATAAGCCTTTATCTTTGTTTCAACTTGAGCGTGGCTACTTTTGATCTCCCTAAAAGTATTGTTATTTCATTCAAGCCAAATTTTCCAAAGAATGAATTTTGGAAGAGTGCACCAAAGGGTGGAGATTTGGACCTTTTTAGATGTCTAGAAGGGACAGATGGAGTTTCAATTGTGTAGCAGGTTCAAGGACTCTTGGGGTAAATTGAGAGTGCTGGGATACAAACCCATGGCCAACTTCCAGACTTCCTTAGAGTAGACGCAGCTTAGAATCGGATGGTCTATTGTTTCCTCTTATTGAGAGTAAAGGGGACATCTGTGAGGGCCTTCCCATCCTCTTATTCTTAAATTTTCTCTAGTTAGGATGCCTCTATGTGCCATAGTCCAAACAAACATATCTATCTTTGGAATGGACTTGAAAGTCCAGATTTCTTTCTAGATAGTTGAGTCCAGAGGAACGTGAGGGACGATTGTTGTATGTTGATACCCTGATGTGGTAGTGTAAAAGATAGAAAAATCTCTGCATCCTCTCTTGTCTTTTTTTCCTTTTTTTAGAGGGGATTTCCCTTGAAAACAAAATGTCAGATTGTTCCATTCCTCTTCTAACTCTGAAGGTCTATTGGTGGTTTCCCATCTTAGCCAAGTTCTATTCTCATCGTTCCCCCAAATTGAGATGTCCCACATACTATTTAAGTTCTTAGTTCTCATCCACTCTTTAAGCCGATCGAGACCCTGCACCAAGCCTAGGGGTGGATATCCCATGATTGAATCTTCCCATAGGTTGATTTCTTTACCATTTCCTAGTATCCATGTGAGGTGAGTCCTAAAGTGTTCCACTGCCTTCTGTCATAGAGAGAAAATTGGGGATCCTTTCACCACCAATGCTAACCTATCTAGGCATTTTTTCTTTGGCCCTCGAAAGTACTTCTTCCAGAGCGCTCTTTTACTCCAAGAGGATTTCCCGGTGATTAGGTTAAAGAGAATATTTTCCCCTAGTGCAAGTTTTTGAGTATGGATGTTTTTAAATTGGAGGCCTCCTTTTGAGAAAGGTTTAGTTATTTTTTCCCAGCTTATTAGGTGCAGTTTTCTTCCTTTGTTCTTTTCTCCTTCCTAGAGGAATCTTCTGAATAGAGCTTCAATCTGTTGAATCATGGTAATACGGTCTAGTAACAAGGAGCATTGGTAGATCAGAGCACTTGCTACTACTTCTTTGATGAGGACCACTTTCCCTGCAAGATTTAACCAACTTTATCCCCAGAAGTTTATTTTATTTTTTTACTTGTCTATCAGCAGGTTCCAGTGAGAGGCCTTTTCCTTGGTTTTGAAAATTGCAACTCCCAGGTATTTAAAATCATCCCAGATGGTGCATCCTTCCATTCCCAGTACTCTTGAAATTTATAGCACTTCCCTTGGTGTAATGTTCCATCCATAGATCTTGCTTTTAGTCAGGCTTATAACACTGCCAGATATTTCTATGTAGACATCTAACTCCTTTTTAAATTTCTTTATTTTCTGCATACTTTCTCCTCCCATCAGCAACATGTCATCCGCAAATTGGGCATGATTAATGTCTTTCACCCCAGAATCTATCCTCAGGCCAAGAAGGTTGTTATGCATCTGGTAATGGTCCAATTGAAAGCTAAGAATTGAGGCCTGGATGGCATAAAGAAGAGGAGAGAGGGGGAAGCCTTGTCGAAGACCTCTAGTGGCTTGAAAGAACTTAGTGCACAGTCATTCACTAGAGGGGCTATCCAAGGGGAGCCAATGCAATCTTTTATCTAGTTTTTAAAGGCTGGGGCGAAACCAAATTTTTCCATGACTTTGAACAGAAAATTATTCCTAACTCTATCAAACGCATTAAAAAGATAAAGTTTTATTATCATACCTTTGTCTTTTTGAAGAATGCTTGAATACAAGGCTTCTTGAACTAAGATGATGTTGTCCACTACATGTCTTCCTTTTACAAATCTGCCTTGGTTTTCCAGGATGATAATAGGGAGAATTTTATTAATTTTGTTGGCTGTTATTTTGGTGAGGATTTTGCAGCTTGTGTTGCAGAGAGAGATTGGCCAGAATATTCCAAAATTGACTGTTCCTTTTTCTTTCGAGATAAGAGATAGAAATGATGAATTTATTCCTCCTCCTATCTTGTTGCTAGTCTGAGATTTCCAAATCCATTTTGTGAGGTCTGATTTAATAATTTCCCAGCTATTTTGATAGAATCTGGCTGTGAAGCCATCTGGACCCGGAGCTTTGTCTAGATTCATTTGGTCAAGTGCCTCTTTTATTTATTGTTGGCTGACCACCTTGGTTAGAATGTTGTTAACTTCATCTTGGATTAGGGTTGGGACAAGAGAGAGAGGGTAAGCTTTAATATCTATTGCAGAACTTTGAGTTTTTGAGTAGAGAGTTTCAAAGGTATTTGACACAGCTACCTTTATGCCCTCAAATTTTTTTATTATCTGATTTTGGACATGAATTTCTGTGACTTTCTTGAATTGCTTTCTGGCTTTAGCTTGTTTGTGGAAATAACTGGTATTTTTATCTCCTGCTTTCAGCCAAAGGCTTCTTGACTTCCGTTTCCAGTAATTTTCCTCCACTCTACAGGCTTGATGCCATTTCCTTTGGAGTTGATCTTCTTGCTGCAAGGTTTCTTGGGTGATTTTATGATCTTCCATTTCCAACTGGTGCTTTTCTAGCTGTTTTTGGGCCTCTTGGTGAATTACAACTGGGTTTGTTTGGGTTTTAACCAAGTGCTTTAGCGATAACTTTAGTCTCCTAAGATTTTCTTCCCAAACATAGAAGGCTAAGCCTCTTACTGTTTCATTCCAGATTTTGGTAACTCGATTTTGGAAGCCCTCATCGTGGATCTAGGCTGGACTGAATCTAAAGGGGATTGGTCTGAGATTCTTTTCATGTGAGATTTCCAGCAGGATTGGTTTATGGTATGACACACTATGCGGGAGGATCTAAGAGGAGGGATTGAGTCCCAGAAGTAAAAAGGATCTTTAGATTAAGAACCTGTCTAGCCTAGCTGCAATGTGTCCCAATCCAACCCTCTTGTTTGACCATGTGTATTTTCCTTTAGTTGGTTTGACATCCTCCATCTCCTAGTCTAACATGAGATGTTCGACCCATTCTCTTGTTGGGTTTTGCACAATGGAGCCACCTTTTTTCTCGGTCGTAGATAGGGTCAAATTTAGGTCTCCCCTAATAATGATATTTTCTAGATCGCTTAACAACAGGTAATCTTTTAGGGTATCCCAACATATTATTTTTTCTTTCAAAAGGACTAGCACATAAAGATTGAAGAGGATTACCATTCAACCTGTATCTCTGTGTAGAAGGTTGGTGTAGATCCAATGCTTTCTTGTTTCAGATTTGATTAGATCAAACTTCGTAGTATTCCAGAGGGTGCCTATTCCACCTGAGGCTCCTCTTGTGCTTTCTGCTATTCCTTGGTTGATTTTCTAGAGTGATTTTGTTGTGTTAAGGAAGTCTTTCTCTTCCATATTGGTCTCCTGAAGTAGAAGGATATCATTATTTGAAGTTATAATGATATCTTTAAGTGATTCTTCCTTTATTTTGTTTCCGAAACCCCTACATTTCCAGGATGTTAGCTTCATGATTTACCTGGGGGGGTGTCTGGGATCCTTAGAGATCCTTGGAGTGATTCCTTGTCTATATTACATTGATCAATTGTTTGATTGTTGGTTGAGAGCCACTCAAAACCTCTTTGTATGTCTCCTTTTCTCTTTCTTCCTTTTTGGATTTTCTTCCTCTGCCTGTTTTCTTTGGGGTGGAAATGGTGTCACTTTCTCCCTCATAGTCACTGTCTAAGGAGACCTCTCCTTCCTCCATGTCCATTCCTGTAACCTATTTTGTTGCATTCTTCCCCTGCTCTTCTTCTAGATCTGGCGTTGGCATCTCTTTGGTTTCTGGGGTTGATTTCCCTTGCGTCTCTTCTGTTAGAGGAACTTCTTCTGAGGTTTATCCTACTTTTTCTTTTTCTTGGTATTGGTCTAGTGCTCTAATACTGTTCTCTGTCATTGTTACTGGTTGGTTTTAATTTCCCTTGGGTTGTGTGGCGACTGTCTTTTCAATTCTTGGTACTTTTGTTCTGGTTGAAATTTTTCCTTTTCTGGGTTGTTTCCAACCTTCTCCATTTTCCTTCTCCTTGCTTGGGTTTTTAGGGAAGTTTCATTGAAAATGGCCATATTCATGGAATCCCCTACATTTGAAAGGTAGTTTCTCATAGTCAATCTTCTGATAGTGCTTCCATTCTCCAACCTTTATCTTGATTTCCTCTGGGAGACCCACCTTTAGGTCCACTTCTATGCAGGAGTATTGTTCTTTGGGATCTACCCTATCAATATACTGACCCAGCCCATTTCCGATGGCCTAGAGTAACATGGGGTTCCAATAGTGGATTGAGAGATTGGGAAGCCTGAACCAAACTGGGACATCCTTGCGTACTTCAAACGTGGGGTCAAAACTTGGTGTCCAACGATTCAGGTAGAGTCCTTGAGTTCCCATGAAATACGGTCCATTTCTGAAGATGAGGTCTTTGTCTTCCTGAGAGATGAATTCGAAGATGAAGAACCCTCTTCCCACCACATAGCAGGTTACACTGTTCTTGATCAACGGACGCTAGTTTCTTTGGATCCAGTTATCTGTGGTATGGGCTGACAGCCAAAGCCCCATGAATTGACCTACCAAACCATGGTCTGATAGAGATATTTCTACATGCATTGGGTGGTCTGGGGATAGTTCTATTTCTGAGATAGAGTCAAGTTTCTTGACGAAGATGGGGGGTTCAACAGGTGGAAGCTTCTTTCCTTGGGTAGCTAGTATCTTGTGGAAGGAATTTTCAGTTGAAGGAGGGGGCATTGGCTCTCGTCCTCCGAAGGCTGCCATTGTAGTAGTTGAGATGATTCAGAATCATAACCCTAGGCGGTCCTCAGAGAACTTGAATTAGAATTCAAATAGAATGTTATCAAGCCCCAATCTGCAAAAAGTGAAGGACACAGGGGTGGGGTTTGATCCACTTATGTGTGCATGGGTCACGATACCATTTAATATAGTATCTTTGGGTGCAACCACACATTCGACCATTACCTCAAGGTTCCCCCATGGCTCCAAGTAAAGCCCTCACGAGAATTGAACCTTGCCCAAGGGTGAAAAACTCCTCACTTTCCACCATTAGATCCAACCCCTTTGGGCTAGAATGTTGGTTTTTATGTTATCAACATTCATGTCGTTATTTGTTCTCTTGATGTTATGATAATAATTTTCCCATATTCTTACTGGAAAATATATGTTATCAATGTGCATAAGGAAAACATTAATGAGTATAAGAAGGCCCTTTTTTGTATATTTTTGAATCATGCCAATATATATAAAAATGCCTATGAAGAAAATTGCAACAGAGTATCGTTGGAAAATAAATGTTCATAAATAGTAAATGAGATGAAAAATTGAATGATGGTAGTGGAAAAGTGGAGTGATGATAGTGAATAAAGTCCCCTACCCCCCAAATGAATTGGTTTCATGTCCTCATGCAACGTGGCATAAGTCATAGAAGTGAAAAGGAAAGGGAACCGGGTGAGGGAATTTTCCAAATTATTCATTGCTAGCAGTTGAGGAAATACATGATTAAAGTTTAGAAAATAACATACCTCCACTTACCCAAAGTGTTGATGAACTATGCAATAGGAATATGGTTGATGCGGCTGCTAGAGCATGGAAGATGTCACTACTGCAGGATCATGTGAAAAGTGACTGTTGTTGTAGTGATGATTGTTGTCTGCTAGATCAAAGAATGTAAAGTGGAAGAATTTGAACTGCTACTGAATGAATCATGGAAAAGAGAAAGTATGAAAGTGGAACTATGGTACTCTTATATGGCTGAAGTCATGCTGTTATAACTACTAATAGAGTCATAAAAGTGTATAGTCTTCACCCACTGCTAAACTTGATGGTACAATTCTAAGCATGCGAATGAATGTGTCGATGTTGAGCATGAAAAGAAGTCATTGGATTATTTACCAATGATGATTGTTGTTAACCAATTTGAGGAAACTCCTCATCATTGATGTCAATGAGTACCAAGGTACCCGAGTACATCTTGCAAAGTGTGAATAAATGAGTTGATGTCAAGCCACATGCAAGATATGATGATCAAGGGACATTGATGTATTCCCATGATTGTCAGCGAGAGAACTTGCCATTAAGGCATGCAATCATCCAGGTACTCGAAATGGACTCTAGTCTATATCCTAGATAAGGTGTTGAGGTCGATGGGGAAAGACTTTTGAAAGTTGGGCCTTAAGGAATCCCACATCAGTCAACACGAGTTTATAAAAATATTGGTAGGACTATAGATGTAAATATCTCAGTAGTAACAGTGTGTATGGCAAGGCAATGTAGTCATGGAAAGGGAGTTGGATAGTTTTATTGACAAGGAAAACTAAACTGACAAAGATTAAGAGATGCATGCAACTTAGAAAAATAGGCTTGTGCGAAGTCATGAAGGATAATTCAATGGAATATGGGCTTCAACACAAGGATTACCAATCTGCTTTGAAGGAGAAATGGAGGAAGGAATTCATGACGCAATTGGGTTTATGAAAAGGTTTCTGTGTAACAAAAAATGTCATGATGTTTATGATGAGTAAAAACTCCTTCAAGAATTCAAGAAAGCATGTCTTTTTTCAAAAGTTTTTGTGATTTTTGAAAATCACTTCAGCAACAAGATGCAATCGGCTGTGCTCCTGAAAAAAACTTAGTACAAATCCTACATGAAAAATTGTGAGATGTTAAAAAATATAACATGCAAAAAGAAGGACAAATGCGACAAAGTAAATAAAATGCATTTTATACCTCTTGTCATGGGCATTGCATATGCATTCTTGTTTCATCATTGATTTCTTGCTTAAGTGACTCCAAAAAACAATTTGACATAAAAAAAAAAACACAACATTACTTTGATATTGTTTTCAAAAAATTATTTGAAATGTCCATTTGCTAAAAGGTTTTACTTTTCATGAATTTAATCTAAAATTTTATTTTTATCATGCATTTTTTTTTCCTTTAAACAAAACAAACTGAAATACTATAATAAAACAAACATACAAATAAATCTCTCTCTCTCTCTCTCTATATATATATATTTATATTTATATTTTTTCAATAAATAAAAGAAAATTTCTTTTTTATTATTATAATAAAACAAACCAATAAAAGAAAATTTGTTTTATTATTATAATAATTTTTAATGTATATATATATTTTTTATAATACAAAAAACAATTAAAAGAAAATCTATGAACTCAGGCTAGGAAATGCTGCAACTTTCATCATAATTTACAAGTATATAATTGATTTCATGCTGGTGATTTCCATAATGCAACTAATACATGGCATGCACAAGGACTGATGCAAGGTAAATAAATGGTCATACGAAGTCACGACGTAGTCAGGGTTCAAGTTCGGTGGATTTTTTTTTGAAGGACCTGATCACACGTAAACCATCTAATGCTCTGAGCAAATGTTGGAGGTGTGCATATATGGTCGGATTAGAGATTGAGCCATTGGATATGCTATTATAATAAATAATTATTAGCTGGTCTCTTCATAATACATTTTCTACCTGACAAATGCATAAAATAGATTTGAATGGTTTCAAACCTGCATAACGCCCTTATATTATACCTTCTTTAATACTGAAGAAACCCTGCTTCCTCACCATCATGAATGAACACACATGTACAATGGCCATGGAGAAATAATTATCGCATACACCTACTTACTATTCTGCCCCTCATCATGTAAAAATGTATCCAACTTTTACTACGTTAGAGGCTCGGTAAAGGAGTATCCGAGGCTATGAAGCTGCTCCATAAACACTCCCATCAACACCGAAAATGAAAGCACTGACTGAACGAAGCGATCACCGAACCGTCACCCACCACAATGAACCTTAGAAATGATAAGAAATAGACAAGAAAGAGGCCTATTTTTCATGTTTGTTCCTGGACCTTAGCACATTACGGGCTCATTATTTTTCCTTTAAGCACACTTGGAGACTGGCCGGTAGAATATCAGTTCCCGTGGAGTGCCACAAACTTAATTTTGGAGGCTTTCAGTTTGAAAATAATTTTTGATTTCCAACCATTAAAACAACCAGATCAACGCCCATCATAGTTAGAATTGACAAGGGGTACATATTTCCCAGTATTAGAAGTCTCAGACAAGGGCTCCAAGATACCCTTAACTCCATGCTTCTTAGGAACAACATGTTGGTCCCCGGTTTTGACCATGCTCTTTGCCTATATTATATACCACAGACCTCCATTTATATGCCAGTACCACCCTTTTGGCCTCATTTTGACATAATTAACATCTTCCTACCATTCGATGGGGTTACCTAAGGTATCTTTGCATTTCAAGCTATTTTTATGCACTTTAATGCTTTAAATTGGTATTGGAACTAATATCATTTCGGTTAGGTACCACTTCTATTTTTGGAACAGGATGCCAGTACCAGGTACCAACTCGCACCCGTGGAGGTACCAATGGAGCCGTTCGAGATCTGTGCATTATGGTGTGCATTGTGGTTCGAATGAGAGACAGAGATTCGCATGACAGCTGGAGTCATCACCACAGGGTGCTCGAAGACATCATGAAACCTGGATCGATTATTCTTCATCATTCACACTTCATGACACTACGTGTCACGAAGATGTGAAATACGTTTTTAACTTGATTCCAAGACTATTCTCAGATTGGGGAATCCGTTTGTTTATGCATCTTTGTTTTAGACTGTTACACACAGAAGGATTTCTATATAAACCCGCGATCACTCCAGAGAACGGGTTGTTGTTATTGTTGTTAGATTATGCTAGACTATGCGGTGAACCTATGTTTTTGAATAAAAAACCTCTGTTGCGTTATGGTATTTGACTGATATATGATTTGAAGCATTCCCTTTGGAGTTAATGATTATGTGATGCTTGCATAGAATGATCTAGTCGGCTCTGGTTATTACTAACAACGTTTGTGCCGTTTGGTTGGGCCCGCCAAACCGGTGCAAGTCGCTGCCTTATTTTGCAATAGATTTAGTTTTATGCTGTCATAGATTTAGTTCATTTCCGTGTTGTAGAACTTGCATACGAGGTAGCTTACGCTTGTAGATTTAGTTGTTTTAGCACATTAGCATTTGCTTACATGAATGGTATATCTGCAGCTCATGGTGTGTAATCGATTTGGTTGTTTCAGAATCGTATCGTTCTCCAATAGAATCATTCCCCACAGACTGTTATCTTTTACGTTGGTGAATGTAAAACACATGTCTGATGCCTGTAGGGTTTAAGATTATGAGCATGGTATTGTTTAGCTTTTCATTTTCAATTCGAATATAACTCAGAATTAGCATGCATTTTGCTTTGTTAGACAGTAGTTACATTGCCTTCTTAGATTAGTTAGATTACAGTTAGAACAAAAGGAGCTCCTGGTACCAGTAGATAGGATAGTACTCTGTTTTCCTATAGACAGAATTAGATTTATTTTTGTTGCTCAGAATGAATGCATTTTTGACAATACCCTGTGTGTCCTGACATTTTTGGTGTCGTTTCCAGGGAGCTGTTTAAAAGGTAAGAAGATAGTTGTTTTGATTAGTTTTGGAATGAACTTAGCTTGGTTTGGTGTGTTAGCAGGTTGATAGTAAGAGTAGCTGTGGAAACAAGGGGTGAAGACCGACATATCAGTTCTCACAGGTACTCTGAAACTCAATCATAGTTTCTTTTCTTTCATTTTAATATGACTTCATGAGAAATAGAGATCCTAGAGGTAGATTTAGGAAAAATACAAAACCACAAAAAGAAGAAGAAACCTCCACCCAAAGAGCAATAGAAACCGAGACTGAAATTCTGGCTGAGGAAACTGTAGAACAAATCCTAGAACCAGGAAACACCATACATCAACAAAATCAAAATTTTGGTGATCCAGCCCTGGATGACACAGTCGACCCAGAGAAAATACACGACCTTCTCAGGAACCCTAACTCTATAATTTCACAAATAACAACTACATCTGTGACATCGAAGGCCATAAGATCCTTAAAAAGACCAATAGGAGATAACACTTCTGGCAAAAAGAATCCAGAAAGGTGGGATTTTACACCCTCACCAAAGAAAGACAGGATTGTTTATACAATTCTTGGCAATCCTTTTACCATG
>SNQJ01S0236919.1:0-13788 GCA_010110895.2 Picea sitchensis | reverse complement strand
GGCCCAAAGACCCATTCTTATTGTATAATACATATTAATGGTGCCAAATATTCCCCACATAGGATAAATATCCCCTACACAAGTCTTGTGTGGTTATTTGAGGACTACAAAATGAATCCTAATACTCACAACATTCAAATAGGGCCTATCTTACTCCCTGACCATGGACAAGATCCCATGTGCCTTACATGGTGCATAAAACTTGTGAGTGGTGTCCATATCCCACCCAATGGCCACAAATTCTGAAGAGAGGATTAATGTGGTGTTTTAAGGCCTTTTTCATGGCCATTAATCCTGAGAAATTTTTACAGGGCCTAAGGCCTTTGTTTTCCTCCCTTGGACATGTTATAGGTTAGGAGATACATTCTTATTTTTATATAAAAAACATATTAATGGTTCCCACATTCCAAATTGGAGCCCTTCTTCATGGCCATTAAGTCAAATAAATGTTTGTTTATAGCCTAAAGCCCTTGTTTTCCTCCCACAATGATGTTATAAGCCTTGACTCCCATATGTGGTGTGAAAAACTCCTTATGGAATCCATATCCCACTCAAAGGAAAATTGTAACTTACAAAGGTTCTACATGTTTGTTTGAGACCTATTTCATGGCCCTTAAACTTCAAAAGCTTTGTTTTGGTCCTAAGGTCCTAATTTTTTTTGTCCCTTTACCATGGTGTAGTCCCCAAGATCCATTATGTTTGTACAAAACATACCAATGGCATAAAATTTCCTACACAAAGACCAAATATCCGCTACATAAGTCTTTTGTCTTTTTTCAAGGACTATGTAACGAATCTCAATTCTAAGAAGATTCAAATAGGATCTAAGAACCTTATGTTCTTTCCTTAACCATGGGTGACATAACACTATAATTCAATAGTCAAATTGTTACATTTCATTGTCATGCATCATGTGTGAGGGATTGAGCCACCACAAAGGAAACATACACAGAATATTTGTCTTATGAACAAGATATGGTAATATCCATTTTGAGGTTTGACATAGAGATTGTTCTTATAGAATACACTACATTGCACCATATAAGCCCTACACTCCTTGCAAACCATGTAACACCATTCAAAAACACAGTCTTGCTACAAATTAGATATACTATCGACAAACTTTTTTCATTGATAGTATAGTTAATTAGTCGCAAGATTATTTACATTTGTCTCTCTTACGACGATATCAAATAATGCTTGGATTCATTTCATATTTGGTTTATCAACTTGAAATTAAAATTTGATAATTTGCAAGCTAGTTGTACCTTGAGTCAAATACAAATATGAAATTAGGAATCATTAACATATCTACTAGAACATATAAAAAATAGGGTTTATGTTTTACATAGTGAATTTATGATGGAAGAAAGTGGGTGTGTGAGTCAAATTTTAGTCAAGAAACCCTCCCATATCATTAAGGCATGTGAATAGTCTATCCATGTAAAATTTCAGTGCATACAGAAACAATTTGAAAAAAATTCAACATTGGCCCCATTCACAGGTCATCGTTGCCCATCCCTAGTACTAGTACAATTTATGTTCCTTGTTCCTTTTAAAATTCGTCCGATAGTACACATGTCCCCACATTTAGTACTGCAAGGGAGTATTTTTATAGTGTTTATTAAGAAATCAACGAAAAAGAGGGATTTTTCATCACAACTATGACACAGATACATTGTATATACATTAATGTAGAACCTGAAAGAAAAATGAAGAAAGACTGATGCAAACTTTAAACTTGTGTCAACCAATTTGTGTACTTTGAAAGAAAAATAAGGTTTATGGTTTACATGATGAATTGATGATGGAAGAAAGTGGGTGTGTGATTCAAATTTGAGTCCATAAACCCTCCCATGTCGTTAAGGCATGCAAATAGTCTATCGATGTCAAATTTTAGTGCATACAGAAACAATTTGAAAAAATTTCAGCGTTGGCCTCATTAACAGGTCATTGATCCCTATGTCTAGTCCTAGTACAATTTTTGTTCCTTGTTCCTTTTAAAATTCGTTCGACAGTACACATGTCCCCGCATCTAGTACTGCAAGGGATTATTTTTATGGTGTTTATTAATAAATCAACGAAAAACATGGACTTTTTCATCACAACTATGACACAGATACATTGTATATACATTAATGTAGAACATGAAAGAAAAATGAAGAAAAACTGATGTAAACTTAAAACTTGCGTCAACCAATTTGTGTACTTTGAAAGAAAAATAGGGTTTATAGTTTACATGATGAATTGATGATGGGTGAAAGTGGGTGTGTGAATAACATTTGAGTCCAGAAAACCTCTCATATCGTTAAGGCATGCAAATAGTATATCCATGTAAAATTTTAGTGCATACAGAAACAATTTGAAAACATTTCAACGTTGGCCCCATCCATAGGTCATTGTTTCTCGTGTCTAGTCCTAGTACAATTTTTTTTCCTTGTACCTTTTAAAATTTGTTCGACAGTACACACATCCCCACATCTAGTACTGCAAGGAAGTATTTTTATGGTGTTGATTAAGCAATCAATGAAAAAGAGGGATTTTTCATCACAACTATGATACAAATACATTGTATATACATTAATGTAGAACTTGAAAGAAAAATGAAGAAAGACTAATGCAAACTTAAAACTTCCATCAACCAATTTATGTACTTTGAAAGAAAATTAGGGTTTATGGTTTACATGATGAATTGATGATGGAAGAAAGTGGGTGTGTGAGTCAAATTTGAGTCAAGAAACCCTCATGTATCGTTAAGGCATGCGAATAGCCTATCCATGTCAAATTTCAGTGCATACAGAAACAATTTGAAAACATTTCAACGTTGGCCCCATTCACAGGTCAGTATTGCCCGTGTCTAGTCCTAGTACAATTTCCGTTCCTTGTTCCATTTAAAATTCAATCGATAGTACACATGTCCCCGCATTTAGTACTACAAGGGAGTATTTTTATGGTGTTGATTAAGTAGTCAATGGAAAAGAGGGATTTTTTATCACAACTATGACACAGATACATTGTACCTACATTAATGTAGAACATGAAATAAAAATGAAGAAAGACCGATGCAAACTTAAAACTTGCATCAACCAATTTGTGTACTTTGAAAGAAAAATAGGGTTTATGGTTTACATGATGAACTGATGATGGAATAAAGTGGGTGTGTGAGTCAAATTTGAGTCCAGAAACCCTCCCATATCGTTAAGGCATGCAAATAGTCTATCCATGTCAAATTTAAGTGCATACAGAAGAAGTTTGAAAAATTTTCAACGTTTGCCCCATTCACATGTCATTGTTTCCCGTACTAGATCTAGTACAATTTCCGTTCTTTGTTCCTTTTAAAATTTGTTCAAAATTACACACGTCCCTGCATCTAGTGCTACAAGGGAGTATTTGTATGATGTTGATTAAGAAATCAACCAAAAAGATGGATTTTTCATCAAAACTATGACATAGATACATTGTATATACATTAATGTAGAACCTGAAAGAAAAATGAAGAAAGACTAATGCAAACTTAAAACTTGTGTCAACCAATTTGTGTATTTTGAAAGAAAATTAGGGTTTATGGTTTACATGATGAATTGATGAAGGAAGAAAGTGGGTGTGTGAGTCAAATTTGAGTCCAGAAACCCTCCCATATCGTTAAGGCATGTGAATAGTCTATCCATGTCAAATTTCAGTACATACAAAAATAGCTTGAAAAAATTTCAACGTTGGCCCCATTCATAGGTCACTGTTTCTCATGTCTAGTTCTAGTACAATTTATGTTCCTTATACCTTTTAAAATTAGTTGGATAGTACACACATCCCCGCATCTAGTACTGTAAGGGAGTAGTTTTATGGTGTTGATTAAGAAATCAACAAAAAATAGAGATTTTTCATCACAACCATGACTCAGATAAATTGTATATACATTAATGTAGAACCTGAAAGAAAAATGAAGAAAGATTGATTAAAACTTAAAACTTGCATCAACCAATTTGTGTACTTTGAAAGAAAATTAGGGTTTATGGTTTACATGATGAATTGATGATGGAAGAAAGTGGGTGTGTGAGTCAAATTTGAGTCGATAAACCCTCCCATATCGTTAAGGCATGCCAATAGTCTATCCATATCAAATTTCAATGCATACAGAAACAGTTTGAAAAAATTTCAAAGTTGGCCCCATTCAATGGTCATTGTTGCCCATGTCTAGTCCTAGTACAATTTTCGTTCCTTGTTCCTTGTAAAATTCATTTGACAGTACACACGTTCCCACATCTAGTAATGCAAGGGAGTATTTTTATGGTGTTGATTAAGAAATCAATGAAAAATAGGGATTTTTCATCACAACTATGACACAGATACATTGTATATACATTAATGGAGAACCTGAAATAAAAATGAAGACTGGTGAAAACTTAAAACATGCGTTAAACAATTTGTGTACTTTGAAAGAAAATTAGGGTTTATGGTTTACATGATGAATTGATGATGGAAGAAATTGGGTGTGTGAGTCAAATTTGAGAGTATAAATCCTCGCATATCGTTAAGGCATGCAAATAGTCTATCCATGTCAAATTCCAGTGCATATAGAAACACTTTGAAAAAATTTAAACGTTGGCATTCACAGGTCACGGCTACCCGTGTCTAGTCCTAGTTACAATTTATGTTCCTTCTTCCTTGTAAAATTCGTTCAATAGTACACACGTCCTCACATCTAGTACTGCAAGGGAGTATTTTTATGGTGTTGATTAAGAAATCAACGAAAAAGAGGGATTTTTCATCACAACTATGACACAGATACATTGTATGTACGTTAATGTAGAACCTGAAAGAAAAATGAAGAAAGACTGATGAAAACTTAAAACTTGTGTCAAACAATTTGTGTAATTTGAAAGAAAATTAGGGTTTATGGTTTACATGATGAATTGATGATAGATGAAAGTGGGTGTGTGAGTCAAATTTGAGTCTACAAACCCTCCCATATCGTTAAGGCATGTGAAACAGTTTGAAAAAATTTCAATGTTGGCCCCATTCACAGGTCATTGTTGTCTGTGTCTAGTCCTAGTACAATTTACGTTCATTGTTCCTTTTAAAATTCGTTCGACAATACACATGTCCCCGCATCTAGTACTGCAAGGGAGTATTTTTATGGTGTTCATTAAGAAATCAACGAAAAAGAGGGATTTTTCATCACAACTATGAATCAGATACATTTTATATACATTACTGTAGAACCTGAAAGAAAAATGAATAAATACTTATGAAAACTTAAAACTTGCATCAACCAATTTGTGTACTTTGAAAGAAAATTAGGGTTTATGGTTTACATGATGAATTGATGATGGAATATATTGGTTGTGTGAGTCAAATTTGAGTCCAGAAACCCTCCCATATCGTTAAGCCGTGCCAATAGTCTATCTGTGTCAAATTTCAGTGCATACAGAAACAGTTTGAAAAAATTTCAACGTTGGCCCCATTCAGAGGTCATTGTTGCCCGTGTCTAGTCCTAGTACAGTTTCCTTTCCTTGTTCCTTGTAAAATTCGTTCGATAGTAAACATGTCCCTACATCTAGTATTGCAAGGGAGTATTTTTATGGTGTTGATTAAGAAATCAATGCAAAAGAGGTTTTTTTCATCACAACTATGACACAGATACATTGTATATACATTAATGTAGAACCTGAAATAAAAATGAAGAAATACTAATGAAAACTTAAAACTGGCATCAACCAATTTGTGTACTTTGAAAGAAAATTAGGGTTTATGGTTTACATGATGAATTGATGATGGAAGAAAGTGGGTGTGTGAGTCAAATTTGAGTCCAGAAACCCTCCCATATCGTTAAGGAATGCAAATAATCTATTCATGTCAAATTTCAATGCATACAGAAACAGTTTGAAAAACTTTCAAGGTTGGCCCCATTCACAGGTCACTGTTTCCCGTGTCTAGTCCTAGTACAATTTTTGTTCCTTGTTCCTTTTAAAATTCATTCGACAATACACATGTCCCCGCATCTAGTACTGCAAGGGAGTAGTTTTATGGTGTTGATTAAGTAATCAATGAAAAAGAGGGATTTTTCATCACAACTATGACACAGATACATTGTATATACATTAATGAAGAACCTGAAAGAAAAATGAAGAAAGACTGATGAAAACATAAAACTTGTGTAAACCAATTTGTGTACTTTGAAAGAAAACTAGTGTTTATGGTTTAAATGATGAATTGATGATGGAATAAAGTCGATGTGTGAGTCAAATTTGAGTCCAGAAACCATCCCATATCATCAAGGAATGAAAATAGTCTATCCATGTCAAATTTCAGTGCATACAGAACAATTTGAAAAAATTTCAATGTTTGCACCATTCACAGGTCACTGTTACCCATGTCTAGTCTTAGTACAATTTTCATTCCTTGTTCCTTTTAAAATTCGTTCGACAGTATGCACGTCCCCACATCTAGTACTGCAAGGGAGTATTTTTATGGTGTTGATTAATAAATCAATGAAAAAGAAGGATTTTTCATCACAACTATGACACGGATAAATTGTATATACATTAATGTAGAACCTGAAAGAAAAAAGAAGAAAGATTGTTGCAAACTTAAAACTTGCGTCAACCAATCTGTGTACTTTGAAAGAAAATTAGGGTTTATGGTTTACAAGATGAATTGATGATGGAATAAAGTGGGTGTGTGAATCAAATTTGAGTCAAGAAACCCTCCCATATCGTTAAGGCATGATAATAGTCTATCCATGTCAATTTCGGTGCATACAGAAACAGTTTGAAAACATTTCAACATTGGTCCCATTCACAGGACACCGTTGCTCGTGTCTAGTCATAGTACAATTTTCGTTCTTTGTTCCTTTTAAAATTCATTCGGCAATACTCACATCCCCGCATTTAGTACTACAAGGGAGTATGTTTATGGTGTTGATTAATAAATCAATGAAAAAGAGGGATTTTTAATCACAACTATGACACAGATACATTGTATATACATTAATGTAAAACCTAAAAGAAAAATGAAGAAAGACTGATGCAAACTTAAAACTTGCATCAACCAATTTGTGTACTTTGAAAGAAAAATAGGGTTTATGATTTACATGATGAATTAATGATGGATGACAGTGGGTGTGTGAGTCACATTTGATTCCAGAAACCCTCCCATATCGTTAAGGCATGCAAATAATATATCCATGTCGAATTTCAGTGCATACAGAAACAATTTGAAAACATTTCAACGTTGGCCCCATTCAGAGGCCACTGTTGCTCCATTCTAGTCCTAGTACAATTTCCATTCCTTGTACCTTTTAAAATTCGTTCAACAATACACACATCCCCACATCTAGTACTACAAGGGAGTATTTTTATGGTGTTGATTAAGCAATCACTAAAAAGAGGGATTTTTCATCATAACTATGACACAGATACATTTTATATACATTAATGTAGAACCTAAAAGAAAAATGAAGAAAGATTGATGCAAACTTAAAACTTGTGTCAACCAATTTGTGTAATTTGAAAAACAATTAGGGTTTATGGTTTACATGATGAATTGATGATGGAATAAAGTGGGTTTGTGAGTCAAATTTGAGTCAAGAAACCCTCTCATATCGTTAAGGCATGCGAACAGTCTATCCATGTCAAATTCCAGTGCATACAGAAACAGTTTGAAAAAATTTCAACATTAGCCCCATTCACAGGTCACTCTTGCCCGTGTCTAGTCCTAGTACAATTTATTTTTCTTGTTCCTTTTAAAATTCAATCGATAGTACACACGTCCCCACATTTAGTACTGCAAGGGAGAATTTTTATGGTGTTGATTAAGTAGTCAACAGAAAAGAGGGATTTTTCATCACAACTATGACATGGATACATTGTATCTACATTAATGTAGAACCTGAAAGAAAAATGAAGAAAGACTGATGCAAACTTAAAACTTGCATCAACCAATTTGTGTACTTTGAAAGAAAAATAGGGTTTATGGTTTACATGATGAATTGATGATGGAAGAAAGTGGGTGTGTGAGTCAAATTTGAGTCCAGAAACCCTCTCATATCGTTAAAGCATGAAAATAGTATATCCATGTCAAATTTCAGTGCATACAGAAGCAGTTTGAAAAAAAAATAATGTTGGCCCCATTCACAGGTTATTGTTTCCCGTGTTAGTCCTAGTACAATTTCCGTTCCTTGTTCCTTTTAAAATTTGTTCGAAAGTACACACGTGCCTGCATCTGAACTGCAAGGGAGTATTTTTATGGTGTTGATTAAGAAATCAACCAAAAATAGAGATTTTTCATCACAACTATGAAACAAATACATTGTATATACATTAATGTAGAACCTGAAAGAAAAATGAAGAAAGACAGATGAAAACTTAAAACTTGCGTCAACCAATTTGTGTACTTTGAAAGAAAATTAGGGTTTATGGTTTACATGATTAATTGATGATGAAAGAAAGTGGGTGTGTGATTTAAATTTGAGTCCAGAAACCCTCTCATTTCGCTTAGAAAGGCGAATATTCTATCCATGTAAAATTCCAGTGCATACAGAAACAATTTGAAAAAATTTCAACGTTGGCCCCATTCACAGGTCATTGTTTCCTGTGTCTAGTCCTAGTATAATTTGTGTTCCTTGTACCTTTTAAAATTCATTGGACAATACACACGTCCCCGCATCTAGTACTACAAGGGAGTACTTTTATGGTTTTGATTAAGCAATCAATGAAAAATAGAGATTTTTCATCACAACTATGACACAGATACATTGTATATACATTAATGTAGAACCTAAAAGAAAAATGAAGAAATATTGATTAAAACTTAAAACTTACGTCAACCAATTTGTGTACTTTGAAAGAAAATTAGGGTTTAAGGTTTACATGATGAATTGAAGATGGAAAAAATTGGGCGTGTGAGTAAAATTTGAGTCTAGAAACCCTCCCATATTGTTAAGGCATGCCAATAGTCTATCCATATCAAGTTTCAGTGCATACAAAAACAATTTGAAAAAATTTCAAAGTTGGCCCACTGTTGCATGTGTCTAGTCCTAGTACAATTTCCGTTCCTTGTTCCTTGTAAAATTCGATCGACATTACACATGTTCCCGCATCTAGTACTTCAAGGGAGTATTTTTATGGTGTTGATTAAGCAATCAACGAAAAAGAGGGAATTTTCATCACAGCTATGACACAGATACATTTTATATACATTAATGTAGAACATGAAAGAAAAATGAAGAAAGACTGATGAAAACTTAAAATTTGCGTCAACCAATTTGTGTACTTTGAAAGAAAATTAGAGTTTATGGTTTACATGATAAATTGATGATGGAATAAAGTGGGTGTGTGAGTAAAATTTGAGTCCAGAAATCCTCCCATATTGTTAAGGCATGCATATAGACTATCCATGTCAAATTTCAGTGCATACAGAAACACTTTGAAAAAATTTCAACGTTGGCCCCATTCACAGGTCAAAACTGCCCGTGTCTAGTCCTAGTACAATTTCCATTCCTTGTAAAATTCATTCGACAGTACACACGTCCCCACATCTAGTACTGCAAGGGAGTATTTTTATGGTGTTGATTAAGCAATCAACGAAAAAGAGGGATTTTTCATCATAGCTATGACACAGATACATTGTAAATACATTAAGGTAGAACCTGAAAGAAAAATGAAGAAAGACTGATGAAAACTTAAAACTTGTGTCAACCAATTTGTGTACTTTGAAAGAAAATTAGGGTTTATGGTTTACATGATGAATTGATGATGGAATAAAGTGGGTGTGTGAGTCAAATTTGAGTCCAAAAACCATCCCATATCATTAAGGCATGTGAATAGTCTATCCATGTCAAATTTCAGTGCATACAGAAACAGTTTGAAAAAATTTCAACGTTGGCCCCATTCACAGGTCACTGTTTCCCGTGTCTAGTCCTAGTACAATTTCCATTCCTTGATCCTTTTAAAATCCATTCCACAGTACAATGTCCCTACATCTAGTACTCCAGCGGAGTATTTTTATGGTGTTGATTAAGTAATCAATGAAAAAGAGGGATTTTTCATCACAACTATGACACAGATACATTGTATATACATTAATGAAGAACCTAAAAGAAAAATGAAGAAAGATTGATGAAAACTTAAAACTTGTGTCAACCAATTTTTGTACTTTGATATAAAACTTGGGTTTATGGTTTACATGTTGAATTGATGATGGAATAAAGTCGGTGTGTGAGTAAAATTTAAGTCCAGAAACTCTCCCATGTCGTTAAGGAATGAAAATAGTCTATCCATGTCAAATTTCAATGCATACAAAACAATTTGAAAAAATTCCAACGTTGGCACCATTCACAGGTCACTATTACCCGTGTCTAGTCTTAGCACAATTTTCGTTCCTTGTTCCTTTTAAAATTCGTTCAACAGTACGCACGTCCCCGCATCTAGTACTGCAGGGGAGTATTTTTATGGTGTTGTTTAAGAAATCAACAAAAAAGAGGGATTTTGCATCACAACTATGACACAAATACATTGTTTATACATTAATGTACAACCTGAAAGAAAAATGAAGAAAGGTTGATGCAAACGTAAAACTTGCGTAAACCAATTTGTGTACTTTGAAAGAAAATTAGGGTTTATGGTTTACATGATGAATTGATGATGGAAGAAAGTGGGTGTGTGAGTGAAATTTGAGTCAAGAAACCCTCCCATATCGTTAAGGTGGGAGAATATTCTATCCATGTCAAATTTCATTGCATAGAGATATAATTTGAAAAAATTTCAACGTTGGTCACATTCACAGGTCACCATTGCCTATGTCTAGTCCTAGTACAATTTTTGTTCTTTGTTCCTTTTAAAATTCATTCGACAATACACACGTCGCCACATTTAGTATTGCAAGGGTGTATGTTTATGGTGTTGATTAAGAAATCAACGAAAAAGAGGGATTTTTCATCACAACTATGACACAGATACATTGTATATACATTAATGTAGAACCTAAAAGAAAAATGAAGAAAGATTGATGCAAACTTAAAACTTGCATCAACCAATTTGTCTACTTTGAAAGAAAAATAGGGTTTATGGTTTACATGATGAATTGATGATGGAATAAAGTGGGCGTGTGAGTCAAATTTGAGTCCATAAACCCTCCCATATCGTTAAGGCATGCAAACATTCTATCCATGTCAAATTTCAGTGCATACAGAAACAATTTGATAAAATTTCAACGTTGGCCTCATTCACAGGTTATTGTTTCCCGTGTGTAGTCCTAGTACAATTTCCGTTCCTTATTCCTTCTAAAATTCGTTCGACAATACACAAGTCCCTGCATCTAGTACTGCAAGGGAGTATTTTTCTGGTGTTGTTTAAGCAATCATCGAAAAAGAGTGATTTTGCATCACAACTATGAAACAAATACATTGTATATACATTAATGTAGAACCTAAAAGAAAAATGAAGAAAGATTCATGAAAACTTAAAACTTGCATCAACCAATTTGTGTACTTTGAATGAAAAATAGGGTTTATGGTTTACATGACGAATTGATGATGGAATAAAGTGGGTGTGCGAGTCAAATTTGAGTCCAGAAACCCTCCCATATCATTAAGGCATGTGAACAATCTATCCATGTCAAATTTCAGTGCATACAGAAACAGTTTGATAAAATTTCAATGATGGCCCCATTCACAAGTCACGGTTTCCCGTGTCTATTCCTAGTACAATTTTTGTTCCTTGTTCCTTTTAAAATTCATTCGACAATACACACGTCCCCGCATCAAGTACTGCAAAGGAGTATTTTTATGGTGTTGATTAAGAAATCAACGAAAAAGAGGGATTTTTCATCACAACTATGACACAGATACATTTTATATCCATTAATGTAGAACCTGAAAGAAAAATGAAGAAAGACTGATGAAAAATTAAAACTTTACGTCAACTAGTTTGTGTACTTTGAAAGAAAATTAGGGTTTATGGTTTACATGACGAATTGATAACGGAAGAAAGTGGATGTGTGAGTAAAATTTGAGTCTAGAAACCCTCCCATATCATTAAGGCATGCAAATTGTCTATCCATGTCAAATTTTAGTTCAAACAGAAATAGTTTGAAAAAATTTCAAAGTTGGCCCCATTCATAGGTCATTGTTTCAGGGTGTCTATTCCTATTATAATTTATGTTCCTTGTTCCTTTTAAAATTTGTTCGATAGTACACACGTCCCCACATCTAGTACTGCAAAAGAGTATTTTTATGGTGTTGATTAAGCAATCAACGAAAAACAGGGAATTTTCATCACAACTATGACACAGATACATTGTATATATATTAATGTAGAACGTGAATGAAAAATGAAGAAAGACTGATCAAAACTTAAAACTTGCGTCAACCAATTTGTGTACTTTAAAAGAAAATTACGGTTTATGGTTTACATGATGAATTGATGATGGAAGAAAGTGGGTGTGTTAGTCAAATTTAAGTCCAAAAACCCTCCCATATCGTTAAGGTATGCCGATAGTATATCCATGTCAAATTTTACTGCATACAGAAACAATTTGAAAAAATTTCAATGTTGGCCCCATGCAGATGTCATTGTTGCTCCTGTCTAGTCCTAGTACAATTTTCGTTCCTTGTAAAATTAGTTTGATAGTACACACATCCCTGCATCTAGTAGTGCAAGGGAGTAATTTTATGGTGTTGATTAAGCAATCAACGAAAAAGAGGGACTTTTCATCACAACTGTGACACAGATACATTGTTTATACATTAATGTAGAACCTGAAGAAAAAAAATGAAGAAAGACTGATGAAAACTTAAAACTTGCATCAACCAATTTGTGTACTTTGAAATAAAATTAGGGTTTATGGTTTACATGATGAAGTGATGATGGAAGAAAGTGGGTGTGTGATTCAAATTTGAGTCAAGAAACCCTCCCATATCGTTAAGGCATGCGAATAGTCTATCCAGATCAAATTTCAGTGCATACAAAAATAGTTTGAAAAAATTTCAATGTTGGCCTCATTCACATGTCATTGTTGCCCGTGTCTAGTCCTATTACAATTTATGTTCCTTGTTCCTTGTAAAATTTGTTCTATAGTACACATGTCCCCGCATATAGTACTACAAGGGAGTATTTTTATGGTGTTGATTAAGAAATCAACAAAAAAGAGGGATTTTTCATCACAACTATGACACAGATACATTGTATATACATTAATGTAGAACCTAAAAGAAAAATGAAGAAACATTGATGAAAACTTAAAACTTGCATCAACCAATTCGTTTACTTTGAAAGAAAATTAGGGTTTATGGTTTACATGATGAATTGATGATGGAAGCAAGTGGGTGTGTGAGTCAAATTTGAGTCAAGAAACCCTCTAATATCGTTAAGGCATGTGAATACTCTTTCCATATCAAATTCCAGTGCATACAGAAACAGTTTGAAAAAATTTCAATGTTGTCCCCATTCATAGGTCATTGTTGCCCATGTCTAGTCCTAGTACAATTTATGTTCCTTGTTCCTTTTAAAATTCATTTGAAAGTACACACGTCCTCGCATCTAGTACTGCAAGGGAGTATTTTTATGGTGTTGATTAAGAAATCAATGAAAAAGAGGGATTTTTCATCACAACTATGACACAGATACATTGTATATACATTAATGTAGAACCTAAAAGAAAAATGAAGAAAGATTGATGCAAACTTAAAACTTGAGTCAACCAATTTGTGTACTTTGAAAGAAAATTAGGGTTTATAGTTTACATGATGCATTCATGATGGAAGAAAGTGGGTGTGTGAGTCAAATTTGAGTC
>SNQJ01S0236918.1:0-10053 GCA_010110895.2 Picea sitchensis | reverse complement strand
GAATCGATTTTTCGGGAAGGTTTTGCTCTCACAAAATAAATTCAATGAAATGAAATGCAATTTAATTTTCGTTCATATATTATTTTCCGCCTTCGATACGTCTTTTGTGGAAGACAGCTGCCACAACCAGACAATTGAATTGACGCCATCCAATCCAAAACGGCCACGTATTTGTGGAAGACAGCTGCCACAACCAGACAATTGAATTGACACCACCCGGACACTTTATTGCCTTGCAATTTCTCTAATACGGACACTTACTTTATGTCCAATTCAGCAATTCATTTTTCAACAAATGTCTTCTCCATGTTATTGCCTTGCAACGAAGAACTTTGGACGAGAGCTGCTGAATCTATCTATATATATCTCAACATAGCTCACAACATAGAGATTTAGATTTGTCCCAAAACCCTTGAACAAACCCTTCCAAAAATTGGAAGTAAACTTTGGGTCTTTGTCTGAAACTATTACCTCATGCACTCCATGTATCCTGGAAACTTCTTTCATGTAGATCTCTATAATGTTTGATACCTTGTTTTTAGTTTTCACGAGAATAAAATGTACAACTTTAGTCAATTTGTCCACCACCAACATGATCTAATAATGTTGCTTCACTATTCTAGGAAGCTTGGTAATAAAATACATAGTAACAAATTCCCACTTCCATTATGGAATGGGAAATGGATGTAAAATCCCAACTGAAAGCATGTGCTTTGGTTTCACCTCTTGGCACTCTAGACACCTAGCTATATAATTAGACACTTATTTCTTCATTCCGGACCACAAATATTGACTCCCCATGGATGCAATGGTTTTCTAATAATCCAGGTGTCCAACGTATGGCACATTGTGCATTTCTCTAAAAAATGCATTTTTCATCTCACTGGAGTTTGACACATATACCTTGCCTCAGTGTACGAGAACTCCATCTTCCCATAGCTTGAAATATTTAAATTTCTGTTGTGAAATGCCATGTTGTAATGCTTCTTTTATTTGCAGGTAACATTGATGTGCATTTGTTGCTACAATATTTCTATCTTTTAAAAAACAGTGTACATGCTAATGGCCGCCACATGCATCTCATGTGCCCTTTCATTGAGTGCATCAACTACTTGATTTTCTTTGTCTCTGATATGTTTAATTCCGAAGTCATATTCACTCATAAATTCAAGCCATCGAGTTTGTCTGGCATTTAATGTTGGTTGTCCAAACAAATGTTTTAGACCATAGTGGTCTAACCTTAGCTCAAATATTTTCCCCATGAGACAGTTTCTCTACATATTTAGCGCATGAAAAATGGTTGCTAACTCCAGGTTATCGGTAGCATAATTTATTTCATGCTCTCTCAATTTCCTAGACTAGTAGCATACCACGTGATATTTTTGAGTGAGGACCCCACCGAGCCCCTCTTTGCATGCATCCATACACACAACAGAGTCTTCATCCGGGTCTCTAATCTTCAATATCGGTGCATTGGTCAATATGTCCTTCGAATGCTCAAAGTTTTCTTCACATTCGAGATTCCATGCAAATTCTTCACTCCCTTCTTCTACAAAGAAGTGATGGGGATTGCAATTTTTTTAAATACCTTTATGAATTTTCAATAATAAACTGCAAGACCCATGAAATATATTACCTCTGTCACATTTATTGGTTTTGACCATCCTCCAATGGCCTCTATCTTCTCATTGTTGAAAACCCCTTACTCCAACCATAGGTATATTGTTATCTAGTGATTTCCTTACTGTAAATCAAATTAGTAGCTCGCAAAACAACATACACTTGCTGGAATATTCAATTCAAGTAAAGATAGTGGAAGCAATACTGTAAACCAAAATCTCAACCACAATACACAAAGATATTATGTCTATCAACTAAGCTTATCATTCAAATAACTTCAAATATTACAAGGGATCTCGTACCTGGGAAAATGGCCCACATAGAAATACAAAAAACTATGAATAGTACCTGCAAACCATAGCAACTTTTGATTTGTTGTACGATCAAGAATTTTCACATTTCTTGAGATGTATGTGCCTTTCCTTAAGAAAACCTGCGTATACGATCCTATCTCCACTAAAACCCGCATACACACACTCAAACACTACATTGAGCTTTGTACAATGCGACCCTGTTGTTGTGTCTCCAATTGACTGAAACCCACTTGTGACTACCCCTAGTCTATCTTCTCCCTAACCTGGTATCTATATGGAATTCCTTCTCCACCTATCGAATATCTCCTTTGAATCACATTTATTTGTGATCTAACTCTCTCTATATCAAAATAGTATCAAGTGTCTTCTCCTTCACCCTAGCCTTTATTTTATAATCTTGAGTTATGACCCAACCCTAATCTCCAAAGTGATTGACAATTGAGATTACTTCTCACCTCACTTGAGATCAATGGCTATTATTTAATTCAATGATGCCAATTAAATATTTTCTTTAAATAAAACTCAACTCACTAATAAAATCACTTTACTTTAATAATTTCTTTAATTAAACTAAAGTATCAAGGTAGAAGGCTTTGGACGACTTCCACACGTCTAGACACTTAGAATTGTGCCAAAATACATGTTTGATGCTACAAACATCAACACTCCCTCTTAGCAAGGAAGGTACTTCTTGAAGAGCCACCTGGAACAGGTTCTCCCTCCAACCCTGGAAAAAGTTGCAAACATCATCCTACTCACTGGAATCCCTCCGACCATGTTGGTCATTTTCTCCCCGAATACTGGAAGTCTCGGAATCAATGATGCTACATATAAATTCCATGAAGTTTGGAAACTTCATTGAAGGCCTACTCTCCCTCAATGTGCTCCTAGAAACCTCATTCTCCTGAGCATACATCAATGTCATCTCGTACCAACTCGGTCTCCTAATAGAACTAGAAGGGGATAACTCTCTCTTCCTATCTAAAGGTTGAATCCCCACAATGGAAGTCTTTAAACTCTACTCTTCCTTCGGCTTCTCACCCTTCAGAGCCTCTCGCTCCTCATCCTTTGTCACTGACATCGATCCAATATCCAAGGTCCCCTTGGATCCTCCTAGAGTCTTTCCCTGCAACATGTTTAACCTACCCTATATGACATCAATGCTCACTATTTTGTCATGGATAGCTCCCTTTGAACATATGAGTACTTTCCCTCTCTGAAAAGTAATGGGAAAAACCATTGTCCTCCAAAAATGAAACTGAGAGCAAGTTCTTCTTTAGTTTTGGTACATAAAGCACATCATGGGACTCTAACAAACCCCTTGAATCAATATGGAACATGATAGTTCCATTTCCCTTCACTGCATACTTGGCATCATCACCAATCTCCACATGGGTCCCTGAGTCCTCCGTAAGATTGTTGAATAGCTCCCATGCTTATGTCATATGATGAGATGCTCCATTATAACATTGAGAATTCCTTCTCAAACTTTTTTGTAAACTCATCTAGTTGTGTCTTTGTTGATGTTTGTTCTGCATCTTCCCTTGCCCCTTCTTCTATAAACACTGTGATGCATAGTGCCCATACTTCTGGCACATGAAGCACACGATTTTACTTATGTCCTTTTTCCTCAACTATGAGGTTGAATCCTCATTGTTACCCTTGGAACCCTTTCCTTTTCGTTGTCTTGTCTTATTGACAAGGGACATGTTCTCCTCCTCTTCATCTCCCTACTTTCCTTCTTTAGAATCCTCTCAAGTCTCTTCTTGGATGAAATCATCCCAAAGCCTTTTCCAATCTGGGAGTTTTTCCCAAATGCAACTCCCTTGACAAATGGTTCCCAAGACTTATAAAAACCATTCAATGCCACATTCATGAGCTCTACATCATCCAATTTCTCCTCTATGTGTGCAAGTTGATAATGTACCTGAGTGATCCTCATGAAATAGTAAGTAACATTGTCAGATCTACACATCTGCACAGATCTGAGTCTATTTATTAAGACCATATTCCTATTCTTGATAGATATGTTATCAACTTATATGGATCTGAGATCTGGCTTCCTCTTAGAGTGACTACTATGATACCATCTTGAAAACCCCTTACGCTAACCCTAGGTATCTTGTTTTCTAGTGATTTTTGTTTTGTAAATCAAATCAACATTTCACAAAAAAACATACACTTGTTAGAATATTCAGCTCAAATAAAGATAGTGGAAGAAATATTGGAAACCAAAATCTCAACCACAATACACAAAGATATTCTACCCATCAAATAAGATTATCATTCAAATAACTTCAAAGCTTACAAGGGCTCTTGTACCTGGGAAAATGGTCACAAAGAAATACAAAAAACTATGAATAGTACCTACAAACCCTAGCAACTCATGATATGTTGTACGATCTTGGATTTTCATGTTTCCTGAGATATACATGCATTTCCTTAAGAAAACACGTGTATATGCACTTATCTCCATTGAAACTCATGTACACACACTCAAATATTGTACGAAACTTTGTACGACATGACCCTGTTGTTGTGGCTCCAATCAGTTGAAACCCACTTGTGACTACCCCTATTTTGTCTTCTCCCTGACCTCATCTCTAGGTGGAAGTCCTTCTCCACCTATCTAATATCTCCTTTGAATCATAGTCCTTCGTGATCCAAATCTCTTTGTATCAAAAGAGTATCAAGTGTCTTATTCTTCACCCTAGCCTTGCTTTTATAATTTTGAGTTATGACGTAACCCTAATCTCTAAAGTGATTGACAGTTGAGATTACTTCTCACCTCACTTGAGATCAATGGATATTATTTGATTCACTAATGATAATTAGGGAATTTCTTTAAATAAAACTCAACTCACTAAAAAAAACACTTTACTTTAATAATTCCTTTAATTAAAGTAAAGTCTCAAGGTAGAATAATTTGGACAACTTCCACACATCTAGACACTTAGAACTATGCATAAAAACATTTATGATGCTACAAACATCAACACTTAAGATCAATTGTTATCCCATCAGCTGAAAATAATGTGCCCCAAGTAGTGAGTCTTATTTTGATAGAAGACACACTTACTTAGCTTGGCATACAACTTACACTCTCTTAAAACTTGCAGCACTATTCTTAAATGTTTCTCATGTTCCTCTTTTTTCTTTGAGGAGAGGAGTATGTCATATAGGAACACAATTACAAACTTGTCCCAGTATTCCCTGAACACGCCATTCATCAAACACATGAAAACAGTTGGGGAATTTGATAGCCCAAATGTCACTACCGTAATTTCTTAATGTTAATATCTTGTTCTGAATGTTGTCTTGTTGATATCTTCTTATTTATCCTCACTTGATGATAACATGATCTCAAATCAAATTTTGAAAATATTCTTGCACCTTTGAGTTGATCGAATAAATCAGAAATCCTTGGCAAGGGATATTTATTTTTATTGTGACCTTATTTAGTTGTTTGAAATCAATATACACTCTTAAGGTTCCATCCTTCTTCCTCATGAACAACACTGTGACACCCCAAGGTGACACACTTGGTCATATATACCCCTTCTTTAAAAATTCTTCAAGTTTTATTTGTGATTCTTTCAATTTCAGTGTGCATATTCTGTAAGGTGTCTTGGACACTAGAGAAGCTCCTAGCACCAAATCAATAGAGAAATCAATGTCTCTCTTTGGTGGTAGTCTTGGGATTTCCCAAAAACATCCTCAAAATACCTCAAGACTAAATGGTCTTCAATACTTGGCATTTTATCTCTAGTTGCCTCATCCATATGGGTTTCAAAAGTTTGACACCCTTTCCTAAAGTTCTTTTTTAGTTTCATGGATGAAATCTCTCTAACATCTACAAATATTAGAATGCCTTGGATTTTTCCTTGCTTCCCTCTCTCATCAAGACAAGTGATTGTCTAGTTGTAACAATCTAGGATAGCATGGTGTTTCTCCAACCAATCCATGCAAATTAGACAATCATATGAACCCAAAGGTACAATGTTCACATCCACCTTTGTGTCGAGTCCATTCATGTCTATTGGACAATCTTTAACCAGCTTACTCAAAAAACCTCTTTTCATATTCCTCCATTTTCATGCTTCCCAATTTGAGTTCAAATAACTCTTTCATCTTCCTTTCATAGTAATGCTTTGAAAAATATTTCGTTTGAAATTACTCCATGAGACCTTCTTCTCATCAAGATGTTTTTCCTGCTTAATCTAATCCCACCACATGGCTACCCTTCTTTCCAAGTGGTAGGTTTAAATTATTTTTTCTACCCTAGAAGGGTAATGATGCAGCAAGAAATACTTCTTCATTTCCAACATCCAAGCCTCAACCTCTTCTCCTTTTCTATGCTCACCATTGAAAGTTGGTGGAAAAAATTTCTTGAGTTCACCCTACAATATATATGACTCAAGCCTCCTCCTCTACCTCCTGACAGGAGATACACTTGGATTGCTCCCTATCCTTGAACTTGCATGAGCTCTCTTGGTGAATTTCCTTGAAGAATGATGGTGCATGATTCTTCTTCCTGACTTCCTATCATTCATGTAGATTTTAACCTTGTACAATTAATTACTACAAACATATTCTAAATAAAAACAGAAAAGATACAATGGCACATACACACATTACACAGATATTTTACCCTAGAAACCCATACCGGGAAAACCAACAACTTTTTTAGAGTTGCACCTTTAATATTTTTATTCATCATCCTTATTCATTGTTTACAATACAATATATAGGATCCCGTGGAATCCAAAACCCCTAATACATTGACCCGGATTAGTCAACAACCCTAATTCCTTAACCAAAATTAGAAAACCATCGGCGGAAACCATGTGTCGAAAAATTGCCAAAAAAGGATGCAAAAAACCACCGAAAAATAAATCAGGGGCTCTGTCCCTAAACCCCCTTATAGGGGGTACCCCATCTCCCCCCCCCTCCTTTCTCCCATATCAGTGTACAATACATGGGATAAATTTTGTAAGGAATATAACACGTACTTGACATTCTCCCTCTTGTTGTTTTATTTTCATACATGAGGTTACAAGATTAAATAGTCAACAATCCAGGGAATAAATGCCCATAGATCCTCTACACCAATATCACTTATCAATGCTCATAGTTTTTTTTAATGAATATTCAACATTCTCCAATAAACTCTCAATCAATACAATACAATTACCCTGATCATCTTTTCTGCTATGGGATCTGGATGCTACCACTTGTCTGGCACTAGATGCTTTCTTTGAACTATATTATTTGTTGACTTGTTCTATAGGCTCCTCTTTGTCTCTTCTTCCATTGGATTATATCTCAACATTTCCCATGCTGCCATACAACCTTTGGAATTATTATTCATAGACAAAAGATATTTAGGAATCCTCGATGACTATGGTTCTCATATAGGAACCAATATTCACTCTTAAACCTTTATGCAAGAAAATGTGCATGCAATAAAACTTTTGATAGAAAAAACATACATACATTTCTAGAAAAATAAACATAGTTTTTCTCCTCTTCGGGCCACCAGTCATATTCTTTCGAGTTGATTGTAAAATATATTGCTATGATCAAAATTCTAGGTGCATGGATGAATTCGTCTCTCTAATATATTTCCATCGACTACTCGTTTTCTCAAATCTGAGTTTCGAGTAGAAAGTTATGACTCTTTAATTTCTTTGGACCTTTTCAAATGATGATGTGTTGGTTGACGTCATTCATCCAATGACATCCATATGAACCATATCCCATACTTTTTAGCTAACATGGATCAATTGCATCCCATCAGATGTAGGTCTACGCCTTCAACCCCTTCACGGGTGAAAAATCTCCCACAGGGTGTTCAAATTACCATGTCCAATGATTTTACCATGGACCCGTAGCCCACGACGCTAGAAAAGGATCCCCCACCCCGTAATACCATGACCCATAGCACCACATTCTGGATCTTCCCCGTAGCCCACGACCTCCACGACCTTAACATCTTCTCTAATCGTTTCATAGGTCGCATCCTGTGACAACATTCCCACCGACAGATCGAACAGTCTAAGTTAACCACGATCAGTGATCTAGAACTCTGTAGATTCCTTACTTGCAGACTTCTTAACAGCCATCGGGACTGACAGATTCGATGACCCAGATCCAACCTTCACTAATCCAATGAATCCTACCCATTTGGGCTCGCGCTCACGGCTTATAGAAAATTAATGCACTCATAAACCTCTCACGACCACAATATACAACAACTTTCTCATCGCAGATCAGATGACCAGGACTAATCGAGACCAATGGCCCAAATCTTTGCAGATTCTCAGAGATGCTCAACCAATAAACTCTCCTCTCTTTCGAACTCTTCCACCTGAGCACACATGTTGGTTTACACATGTCTCCTTCCACATGGTAGTTTGATAACCATCTATCCTTACTAACATGTACCCAATGAAGAGCCTCCACCTGTCATTCAATTGACGTGGCATTATTTTCCACATCCGGTCCTCTCAGAACAACATTCTCGTCCGATAGATTGGACGATCAACACTTGTGCTGACCAATATCTCAGATCACTACGGCCCTCCAAACTACATGATCTTTAACTTGCTAGTGGGCTCGACATATCTGATAGTCCAAATTTGATCTTCTGAGCGTCAAAAACTCACATTACTCTTTGATGTGCACTCACAGTCTTTTGCATCCGTTCACCCTCTGCATACTTCTCGTCTCTCTCACAACCCTCAACCCATGGACCAATCAGACTCTGTCCCATGGGCTTTGCTGTGAACTTCACCCCTCAAACCTATATCCTTGAAACCTTCACGGAAACCCTTTCGTGGGCCTTCCTCCCGAGGTCCTATTTCCCACTAGCTCTTTTTCTGCAACCTTCTCCCACAATATTATGCTAGATCTGGACCATCAATCTTAAATGTCAAAAATATCTAAGTCGTCCATCTTTCAACTTCATCTCAATCCCACCACCCACAGGATTTTTCTACAAATATTATTATTTCGACCAGTTCTCTTCCACATACCTACCTAGCCAAAAGAATGTACCCATTTACTACTCTCATTCCATCTGGTCATACCATTCCCAATGTGCCCCCTTCACTGCACTCATCCCATCAGGCTGCAACATTTTGGTAGGGTCTCTAGCACAGTTGATCAGGAATTTCACTACTCGAATCTCCAAGGAAATTGTTGCTAGGAAATCAATCAGGGAAACCAATAGTAGCAACATCCTATTGCAGTACAACTCACCTAGGAGTCCACTCCTTAGGCTAGACAACCTGGTTCTTTATTCTATAGCTCCAAAATTCTTCAGAATGCTTCTAGAATTCACCCTCCTTGCTTCTCTATCTCCAACACCCTTCTTTCATGTTGATTGCCTATTGTTCCTGCTAAAAAAACGTGATTTTCCAACTACCTCGCTTTGCCATATGAATTTCCTCTCTTTTCCCTAGTTTCTTGAATCACACTCATTTCTTAAATTGATTTTACTCTACCCCGTGCTCCCAATAACTATGGGATGTGACTTTTTACACCCACCCTCTTACAAGTATTCAATGATTGGGTCCTTCCACACTCAAGGGAAAGTAAGAAGGTTCACTCAAAACATTAAAATTGAGAGAAAGGATTTTGGGAAATAAACTCATGAATAAAAAACCCCATTTTTAAACCCTTCCTCTCTTGTGGAAAACTTAACCCCCATCTCTATCCATATCCCCCAACAACTAGCATCAGATTTTATTTATTAAAAATTCATAAATACGAATTCACATATACATCGCTCGACCTAGCCATATGTTATATCCACATTATACATTAATTAAACTGGGGATTATAGTGGGGATGTTACAAAGATCCACAAGATTTTGTACAAGTAAAGAAGATGCACATATTTTGAATTATTATAGGGGGGAATTGTTAAATGGTGTCATTTCCATTTGAGCTTCCACTTGCCAATTTTATCCTACTCATGCATATTATCATGTTGGCAGTTGCACTCAACAATATCATCATCTTCATTTAAGTTTATTGTCTTTTATGCAATAAGTCATTTTAGGGGATATAAATATTTCTTTTCTACATCACATGTATACATAGTTATGGTGTT
>SNQJ01S0236913.1:0-13789 GCA_010110895.2 Picea sitchensis | reverse complement strand
GCAGCTATCTTTGAAACAAAAGACTTCCCTGGGTTGATAATTTATGTTTCACTTGGTTGTTTGAAATTAATTACGCAATTATAGTGACCAACACCTTGGTATGATAAAGAATGTAAAATTGATAGGAAATCCATTAGGGATGCTTCTAATGAGTCCTTAAAACTCGATAAGATCAATACATACAAATCCCTAATTAAAAGGAAAAAATGTACTATATCAATAAAAGGCAAGAGAAACTTTCACAACTATGTAAGTTGGATCCTAAGAAGTTCATGAGCCAAATTCTAAACCACAATACTAAATAAAATAACACAATTCGCTTAAGGGACTGTAATTCCTACCTTAAAAGTCTTTATGAGTTCCATAATGCTATGGACACCATTCCTTTTGTCCCTACAAAGGATGAATTTTTTTCTTTATATGACATAGAGTTAAGAGTTAAGAGGCTTGCAAATGGGAAAGATAATGAAATTGAAGGATACCAAGCTGAAAGTTTTAAAATTGGAGGGCCTATCCTTATCCCTCACATACATAAGCTCTTTAATTTAGCAGTCAAGAAGGACTTCCCTAAACCATGGACTCAAAGCTTCATTTTTCCTATTTTTAAAAATGGGGACAAAAACATTCCCTCTAATTATAGGACCATTATGATTAGCCCAATTTTATCCAAGCTTTATGGAATTATTTTGGAAAAGACGATTATCCTTTGGCTAGAAAGTCACGGTAAAAGAGATAAATTCTAGGTTGGGTTTAGGAGATATCATTCAACTGTGGACCATCTTGTTACCTTTAGGATCATTGCAGAGGAGTTTTGCAATACTAAAACCAATATTCTTTGTTGTTTTGTTGACTTTAGAAAATATTTTGACATGGTTCCTAGGAAAAACCTTTTCAATAGGTTGGATGAGATAAAAGTGCCTCTTGAGTTGAGGACTGCTGCAATAAATATGTGTGGGAGAATTATTGCTAAGTTTAAAAAAACTGAGGGCTGGTAGAAAGAGATTAACTGTAATATTGGAGTCAAACAAGGTTGTCCCTTGTTCCCTACCTTTTTTGGCATATACATCGACAAGTTAGAATATTGATAGGAAAAAGAAGGTTTTGTTGGCCCTACTCTCACTGATACATTCATCAATCTTCTTCTTTATGCCAATGATATCATTCTTATGGAAAGGAGTCCCCATGATCTTTAAAACCAACTAAGAATCCTCAAGGAGTTTTTCTCCAATATGGGTACAATTGTTAATACTGATAATAATAAGGTCATGATTATTAAATCCAATAAGATCACTTATGATACCTTCGTTTATGACAACAAAAACTTGGAGGAAGTGACTTCATACAAATATATTGAAATTGATATTCACCATAAGCTCAACTAGAATTATAGAATTGAGAAAAGGATTATTGGGGGATGGAAAACTTATTATGGGCTTGAAAACAATTGTAAATCAATCGATCTTTGGATTTGGGATAAGAAGAAAATCCTCTTTGAGACTCTCATTACACCTGTTATTATTTATGGATGTGAAGTCTTGAGCTGTAATATCTCTCATGAATCCTAGAGAAAGTGATTGAAGAAATCAAATTTTGAATGATTTTTATATATGTTAGTGAATTACATGAGGAAGAACCAATGGAAAATAAGTAGAACTGGAAGAGAGGAAAGGAAACATTTCACAAGTAGTTATAAATCTTGCAAAGAAGGAAAATCATCAGAGAGCGATCTAGAAAAGATCAACAACATGAAGATAGGGGGAGACATACCCACATGGGGATCTATTCTTTTGCCTACGACTGGTTATAATAGGTACACTACGAGGAGGAGACATATAGACAAGGGGAGTTAACATTTGGTCAAATATGAAGATAAATAATAGATGCATGAAGATATGGGGAACATCCCTAAGAGGAGATACCCTTTTTCATTGATGTCAAAGGGGGAGAGATAGAAAAATTGATGAGGAGTAATGATCACAGGGGGAACATGAGCATGGGTATTTCCATGTCTAAGTGTTTCCATCAATGTTGGTGTTTCTATCAATGCCAAAGGGGGAGGTTGTTGGACAATTGGTTTTCATTGATGTCAACCTTTGGAGAGTGATCTTGGAGATTGATGTCAACCCTTAGAGAGGTCCAAAGATATTATACAGTTGATTGACATTTGTATGATCAATATTGATGGTGATTTAGTTGGGTACATTTGATGTGGTCTACATGTAGCCCCGGAGGTGTGGCTATGGGACCCAAATTTGATTAAATTTTATGGACATGAAGGAAATTTAAATTGTAGGTAGGAATATTATATATGGATAGTATTCATTGCACACATTTTTAGTGATATGTGGAATGCGACATAGTTCCTCACGATTAAGGATATGTGGTCTTATAAAGTTGGAAGCCCCGAACAGTGGACAAGAAGCCCTTAGTTTGTTATAAGTTTTGGTCAAAGGGGTAAAGTTGTTACAACAAGAAAACCCTAGAAGCCCTAAATTAAGGAGAGAAGTTACCTAGTACAAGTATATAAGTATCTCAAGGATTCATTCACACACACACACACACACTTACATTGAATATATATCTTATGAATGTTATGGTCTAGTATTTTGATATTTTGGCTAGTTGCAGCTTGAGAATTTTGAAGTTGGTGCTTCCTATGAATGAATTCTTGATATATATAAGAAAGCATTATGTGGTTTTCTCCCATTTGGGTTTCCACATAAATATTGGTGTACTGTGTTCTTGATGTGATGTTGATGTGATTCGGTTTATGTATACATGTTTATGATATATATATATATATATATATATTGGATTCATTCATAGATGATACATTGATGATATACTGCTGAACATTGTTGTTAAAGTGAAAGAATATATATTGTGGTTAAAAGTGGTATAAAGTACTCATACCGATTCACCCCCCCTCTCAGTATTCCAACATTCTTCTCTATTTTTGTCTTATTCATTTAGAATAAAAGGTTATATGTCTAACCTTGGTCCACACCTAAGACACAATCGACATCATACCTTTATGATTTACACAAGAACAACCTTGTAGCCAAATTGACTTACATCTACATGACCAACAACCTCTATGATTTCATCATCTTTTATAATGTTACAACATGCCTTATTTATAGGATTTATAGTAGGAAAAACCATAAAAAAAGGTTCCAAAAAATGGTTATAGATCCATGTAGATCATTGGCTACAAATCCCGTGAATATTGGGATTCTGTTACAGTCGACTAACAAGTCAGATTACAAGTCGAATACCAGTTGACCTTCATTTGGTTGCCACACACCTGCCTGTCGACCTCTTATTAGTTGACCTCTTCGACTTTCTATTGATTTATTTGAATTTGAATTTACCCGGTCGAACCACCTTGACCTTTGACTTGTTGTCGATGTCTTTGAATTTGTCTTTACCCTATCTAACTGTCTCGACCTTCAACTTACTATCGATTCCTTCGACTTCGACTGTCAGTCGATACACCTCGACTAGACTCTAAAAACAAATAATATAATAGCCCAACAATGTTTAGGATTTGTTCTTATGAAGTAGCTACTTCCAAGTGCTACCAGACCTACTTGAATTTTTCGTGTTTAAATTGAATAATCGTTGTTGTTTGCTGAGCTATTAAATCCTGATTGCTTCTTATTATCCAATTGTGTAGCTTATTTATTTCTTTATTAGATTGATTTTGGTGTTGGATTTCCCATTGGTTATTGGAACCTATGTAGACCACTACTTCAACTAGTCCTTTGAGTAATACTAATGGGTCCATTCCTTCTTGCATTCTTTATACCAAGTTTTTCTTTTCCAAGCAACACACTCTCTCGCAATATTTTTTTCTCCTTATTACTTTGTGGTCTGAGTCGATTGTCATCTCTAATGGCTATTTTCCATATGTTGGTCGACTCCTTTGCAACTTGGTTGTAAAAGTCCAACATTTTCTTGTCGGAAGCTACCAATGGGATGAACACTGTCGTTGCAGTAAGTTTTGAGGACCCAACTGGTTTAAAGGTTGTGAATGTAATTATATTTGAAGTGTTGTCCTTCTTGTCAATTGATTTCTTCTTCTTCTTCATTTTATTTTTGACACTTTGTTACTATTTAGTTTTATTGATCTCTTTGTCCTTGTATTTATTAGAGCCACTGCCTTTATTCACTTGATCCTCATTTTCAGGGTTTCCATAATTGATTTCCTCTCCTCTTGTTTGTGTGGTGTTTTGAGGATTAGTTTAATTGGTCCTACCTTCGTTTCCATTGATATTTTGTCCCGCTGTATGATCCTAGTCCCTATTTTCGTTCTACTCAGGGGGATCTATCTGGTCTCTGTGAGGACTTCCAAGTGGAGATTTTTCTGGTGGAAGACTTGTTGTCCTAAGTGACGCTTTCTCAACATTGTTATCTCCTTTTTCTTGTTCGTTGCTATGTTTAGTCGAATGATCTAGACCAATATATTTCTCTTGTTACATTTTTCCTCGATCTTCATTGGCTTTGGTAGGTGGATCCGTTTCACCCGATGGTAATGTGATATAATTTTTTTCGACTATTTTTTTTTCGGGAAAGCATGTTCTATCCCCTGAGTATGTGTGTCCCCTTTCCCTTCTTATTCTATGTGTTTTTGTGGTTCAGTTTCTGATGGGTGTTCTATATGCACTAAAAACACAATTAAATTGTCAACCCGGGGTAAGTAAACTTAGAGTTGTGGAAAAATATATGCCAAAGGCAGAAGGGCTGGTAGGAGTGTAGCCTAACTAAGGAAGGTACATATCTAAGGATAATCTACTCAAGAAAAGCTATCTAATGAGAAAAACCTACTAAGAAAATTTAAAAGAAAACCTAAGTATTTCTTGGGCCAAGGATCGATGGATAGTCCCAAGAAAAGAAAGTCAAAAACCCTATTCAAAGCAAACTAGTTCAACAATAAGCAAAGACAAACTACTAAGCATAATAATGAACAACTAACACAAGAAAACTATTTTAACTTGACAACCTACATTCAATGAGAAACTATCCTATGAAAGCAAATAAATAAAAAATCAAGCAAGGACAACTAACTAACCTACTAAAGAAAATAGAAAAGTAAGGAAAAACAACTATCTAACCTACTAAAACAATAGACAAATAAGCAAAGACAACTAACTAACCTACTAAAGAAAATATGCAAGTAACAAAAAACAACTAACTACTGCAATCATTCAAATTAAAACTTCTCATTGAACAATTATCTAGCCTAAGAGGCAAGTGGACTAAATGCTCAATGCAAAACTGTTTCTAATGCATGAAAGGAAATCTATTTTATTGAAAGAAAGAAGAACTACCAACTGATGCTTAATATATGATAAGTAAATTAATATCTAATCTATCAAAGCAAAGTCTATCTATCCTACAACAACAATACAAATTTATTCTAATCTATGAAAGCAAGAAACTATCTTCTGATCTACGAAAGAAAGAAAACTATCTCTTCTAATCTACGAAAGCAAGAAACTATCTTTAATCTACGAGAATAGGAAAACTATATTTTAACCTATGACAATTCAAATATAATGCTGGTGGTTGTGTGAATGTCTTTGGTGTCGGATAATATCTTGATGGCAACAATTCCAGTGGTATAAGCTCAACACTAATCTCAATGACAAAGTGAGAGGTATGGATTAAACAATCCAATGAGAATTTATCCATGACAAAACAATGTTAAATACCTTGCATATTCATATATAAACCATCAACAACATAATGAGATCATCTACTATGTAAGAAAAACTAGATTCAACCATTAACTAAGAAATATAATTGCAACTTAATTCTAGGAAAGGAAATTACATAAAATGAAACTATGCTATGTCTATTCTAACAATTCAAACTGCAATAAGGAAATGATTAAAAACAAAAATTAAACTATGATATTGAAAAGTAAACTAACAATCTACATTAACCAACAACTAATTAAACAAGATCTATATAAAACTGGAATAAACAAGCGATAATTAAAAAATGGAATTAATTCTATCCATCCATCAAATCCTTGTCGAAGAGAACTCAAATAAAAATTCTATTCTATTCTAATTAAAACTCTGTTTTAAACTTGACTATAAAATCATACATCAAAGCATAATCTAACATCTAATTCCACACAAGGTTAGTATAGAGACTTGCAAGTCTATTCCTAATCTATAAGATCAATGCATGCTAACACATCTCATCATTCTAACCTACAAAAGAGAATCAAAACAATTAAACTACAACAAACTAGTTAACACAATAAAAATATGCATGTACAAAAAGTAAAGAGAACCATTAAATTATGAAATGCATAAACAACATGAAGACAGTTACCAAACTACTGGTGCCCCCCCCAACAAGTCATGGTCACTCTCTAAAAGCACACCACGAACTCAGTAGGTCAAATTCACCATAAAAACTCAAAAACGGAGTTCTGGCATAATCTGGCAATGTAAAAACTCAAAACAGAGTAAAATTGTTTTTTTGTCTATCACACTGACAATTCTAATGCTTATGCCACTTAACAATCATCTGACCACCTCAGTGGTATTTATAACATTTACAGACCAAGTGGTTGACCACAGGAGGGTCGAACCACTTTCGACAAATCACAATAAATGATTCCCTAATTGATAAAACAGAGCGATCCAATAATTGCCCACTTGAGCAACTAAAATTGAGTTGTCGGGAGCATAGTAGCTGGAGGGGGAAAGCATGAACAAAACCCACGTGCCCGATTTTACCATCACTGGTCGCCAATACCATAACCGCCAAGTCACCCTACGTTTTTTTGCAATACACAATGCTGGACAGAGTGCCGGATCAAGTGTCGGAACGAGTACTAGAAGGAGTGCCAGGTCAAGTGTCAGAAGCATAAACGTGGTGCGTTTTTGCCCTGTAACACTAGAAAAATGTGAATTAGATCTTGGTAATCATAAAACATGATGAATTATATGTAATACAATCATTAAACATGAATCACACGTACCTTATGTCGATCATGATGAATTATATGTAATAAAATCATTAAACATGAATCACACGTACCTTATGACCCCTAGCCTGTGCACAAAAACACTTCTCTACACTGTGCAAATTGTGAATGACAAACAAGTCTACATAGGAGGAGGGTTCGCATCTCCTGGATATTGTGACATAGGTGAAATTTACCAAGCAAGGGTGTAATTGAGCCAAACAGTGGCACGAATTGAGCACAGGACGAATGCATTTTGAACAGGGGATGAATTGGCAGAGGTTGGGCGTGATTTTTTAATGCAAGGGAGAGCAAATGGAAAGGGAAAATATGATAATAGAGTGCCCATCCCAATTTTGAATGCATCTATAGTGGAGTAGGTTACCCACATGTGCGCACGAGCTGCCATGTGTGGGAATGTTCGAATTCTATGGCTCATTTTTTAGGCATGTAATGATGCGTGGTTAGATCAATGTCCAAGTCTTTTGACTTGGAAATTTGATCATAAACATATGAAGCATATTTAATCAATGCATGCAACTAATTCAATTGAGTGTAATTTATTTCCAGTTACATGGAATCTAGGAAAGTTACTGGTATGCAATTCACATGGCATTTCATTCGGCACCTCATACAACATCTCATACGACACCTCATACGATACTTCATCTGGTACCTCTGTGTTAAGTGAATTTTCACCTCTTATAATGGATAGCCTGCAAATTTGAAGTGTTTTTGACAATCACAGTAGTTAATGAGCAGAGGCAGAATGCTCGATGCTCACTCAATCTTCTTGCCTATGACATATAATGTCAAAAACCTACAATGAACAGGTTATAGCAAGCATAAAAATGTATTTTCAAACCTACAATATGCAGCTTGTAATGAAACGATAAACCGATAAAGAGTGGTCTGTTAAGTAACCGATAAAGAGTGGTTTGTTAAGTATATGTTCAGTAATTTATAGCATACAAGAGCTAAGCATTTAAAAAATAACATGAATATCAATGTAATAACCTGTATCATAGAAATAATACAAAATTCTTGCAAAGATCTACTTCTCTAGTCAATGATCATTTGTCAGCTCATGAACCCCTCCCCCACACCTAAGTATTGTGACACCTCACAATCAAAAGTATAGGAAACTAGTCAGTATCCCCCAATAGCCGAAGATTTATAGGATTTCAAGTGTAAAGATAAAATTTCACAGATTGGTCTGACGAGACAGTTAGGAGATGGCCCCACCTATAGGATAAGAGATCCTATATATATATAAGAAGAGGTAGGCAAGAGAGTTTCAAGATAGTCTTATAGTTATTTCCCAATGGCAAGTTGATGGGGTTCATTAACCTTAGCTTAACCATACATACTTTATGTCAGCTTAGTCTACAGGTAATGTCATACATCAGGACAAGTATAGATTTATTATTTATTTTTGTCAGATTATCATCCTCACTAGGTAGAATGCCCCGCTACCAACAAGCATGTTCAGTATTCTGGCGGGTTTACCTAGTCATACCACAGGCTGATACCCGCTGCCAACAAACCTGTTCAGTATCCCAGTGGGTTAGCCTCTTAAACCCTTAGAGACTTTCCCTCCATCCTTTAAGATTTTAGTATAGTATTTCTTATGCAAGAAGATGGGGGAACAACTCTGAAAACAACTTTTTCTTTCTCTTTTTTCAATTGGGATGGTATTTATGTTAGAGGATGAATTTTCGTTATATTACTTAGTGATTTTCCCGATGTAAGGGGTACTTAAACGGACGTGGCCTATCTAAATATATGGTATAATCAAGTTATTTAGTGTGTAGTGGATGGTACCATTGAGAAAGAACAGAAAGGTATCTCTAGGCTCAAATTACTTTCTTCCTTTGTAGTTATTGTGATGTTTCCATGACTAACTGCTAATTAGACTACCTTGTTACTCTTTGTTAAAGACACTTGAATCACTTACTCAGGTTTCTTGGAAAAACTGTACGAGAGACCTCTAGGCTTGAAAGTTACGGTATCACTTCCTTATACAGTGGTGAAGAGTTTCAAGAACAACTGATTTAGAATACCTTAAAAAATGAGAATTTTTGCAAAAATATGGTTAACTACAGTAAGTCAATATTCATTTGATGCTTTAGTGGACACAAAATTCAAGTATAACAATGTTTTGAGGAAAGATCATTGAAACTGTGTACTCCTGGTGAAATAAATACTTACAGAAATATCTAGAATTGCCTTATTAACAAAATTCAAAAACTATTTACATATATATAGTAGGAAATCTTTAAAAAACTTTTCAAGAACAAGGGGGAACTTCCCCATCTACTAAGTCCAATGTCTTGTCAGCTGTCATGACATGTAGAAAATCTTCTTTGGAAATGGGCTTATGATAAAATTCAAGTCAGTGTCCATTTACCACAAAGGAGACTTGTCCATTGTCAATTGTTTTAATTTTTACAGCTCCATTGTCATATACAGTGTCTACCTNTATTAACAAAATTCAAAAACTATTTACATATATATAGTAGGAAATTCATAAAACGCTTTCAAGAACAAGGGGAGAATTCCCCATCTACTAAGGCCAATGCCTTGTCAGTTGACATGATCTATAGAAAATCCTCTCTGGAAATGGGCTTATGATAAAACTTAAGTCAGTGTCCATTTACCACAAAGGAGACTTGTCCATCGTCAATTGTTTTAACTTTTATAGCTCCATTTTCATATACAGTGTCTACCTCGTAAGGGCCCAACCAACAGGTGGTAAGTTTTCCTTTGAAGTTTTTGAATCAAGAATAAAGCAACATGGTCCAATCACCAGGCTGGAAGTGCTTCTTCTTAATAAACTTGTCATGCCACTTGCTCCTATGGTTTTGGAATAATATCGTTGATTGGATGGCATCTTGCCTGATTTCAAGCAACTCATTTAGTTGTAGAGCACGTTCCTTTTGAGCCTCATCCAATTTCAATCCTAATTCTACGACAATACGGAAGGTCCTTACTTGGAATTCTATAGGTAAAAGTACTTGTTTCCCATACACTAGCTCATAAGGGGTATGCCCAGTGGTATTTCTCCAGGTAGTTTGATATGCTCACAAAGCCTCTGGGAGCCTATTATCCCAATCCCGGTGATGTAATTGAATAGTCTTGGTCAAGATGGATTCCAGAACTTTGTTTGTGGATTCTACCTGACCATTGGCTTGTGGGTGGTATGGAGAAGATTTACAATGTTTAATGCCATATTTCTCTTTTATCTCTTTCATCAGCTTAGAATTGAATTGAGTGCCTTGGTCGATAACAATTTCACGAGGGACACCGAAGCGGGCAAATATTTTTTCATAGATAAATTCAACAACAAACTTCTCTGTAGCCCTGAATAGGGCTTTTTCCTCTACCCATTTGGTGGCATAGTTCGTACAAACCAAAATATAGTTCTTCCTATGGGACATGGGTGAAATTGGTCCTACAAAGTCGAGGGCCCATTTTTCGAAGGGTTCTATAATAACTTGGGCATGCAAAAGCATTTCATCAGCTGGCGTAGGTATTCCTATCCTTTGGCAACTATCACAACTTCTCACATATTTGGCAACATCTTTGAAAATGCTAGGCCAATCGTAACCCAAATGTAGCACCTTATATGTTGTACGTTTATCAGAAAAGTGGCCACCACATGGTCCATCATGACAACTTCGTAATATATCAGGTACCTCATCCTCTTGGACACATCTATGAATAATCAAATAAGGACCTGTACGAAAAAGATCATGACCAACCCAAGAGTAATTAGCACTTTGTGTAATAATTTTTCGCTTTTCATGAGGTGACAAATGAGACGGTAAGTTCCTAGTGGCCAGATAGTTTTCCATGTATGCAAACCATGGGGTATTGATAGAAAGGGAAAAGAGGTGCTCATCTGGGAAACTATCATCTACCGAAATATCATCATCCTCATTTTTTATTCGGGAAAGAAAGTCAACTACTACATTATCCTTTCCAGGTCAGTCAAGCACAATAATATTAAATTCTTGCAATAACAAGAGCCACCTAGTCACTCGACCATTAGTTATAGGTTTATTCATGAGGAATATAATGGTGGAATGATCGGTATGTACAAATACTTCATAAACTATAATGTAATGACGAAACTTGTTAATAGCATGAACAACGACCAAGAATTCCTTCTTGATAACTGTGTAGTTTAAATCGACAGGGGACAAGTTCTTGCTTACAAAATAAATGGCATAGGATTGATGATCCTCTTTCTACCCTAGTACCCCTCCTATTGCGGTGTCAGAGGCATCAATGGATATATGAAATGGGAGAGTCCAATTGGGCCCTCTAAGAACTGGTGCCATAGATACATTAGCTTTCAGGGTTTCAAAGGAAGTTTGACACTGCTTAGTCCAAACAAAATCAACATCTTTTATCAATAATCCGAACATAGGTGCAACAATCTTTGTAAAATTTTCAATAAACCACCGGTAACATCCGGCATGTCCAAGAAAGCTTCTCACCTCTTTTTGAGTCTTGGGGGGTGGAAGTTTGACGATGACCTCAATCTTTGCAGGATCAACTTTTATCCCTTCAGATGAAACATGATGTCCTATAACCACTCCCTCAGTTAACAACATTTTGCATTTTTCATGACTTAGGGATAGGTTCACTTCTTGGCATATGATGAGGATATTTTCTAAGTTGTCTAAGGCTTCCTAGTAAGTGTTTCCATAGATTGTGAAGTCATCCATGTAGACCTCCACACAATCATGAATAAGATCAAAAAATATCCCTAATACTGCTCGTTGAAAAGTGGTAAGAGAATTACACAATCCGAATGGTAAGACCCTATAGGCATATGTTCCCCAAGGACAAGTAAAGGTAGTCTTATCCTGGTCCTCGGGTGCTATAAGAATCTGATTGTACCCGCTGTACCCATCTAGAAAGGAGAAATACTTCTTTCCGGACAAGGTATGTAGAACTTGGTCAGTGAAAGGAAGAGGAAAGTGGTCTTTCAGAGTGGTTTTATCAAGTTCCCAGAAATCAACACAAATTCTCCATTTCCCAGTCACTTTCTTTGGAACCACTACAAGCGGGGATACCCACTTGTTGTCGGAGATGGGATAAATGAATCCGACATTTAACAACTTTTGGATCTCCTCCTTGACTATATATTTGAGTGTTGGGTTCATCCTTTTCTAGGGTTGCCTAACAGGTGTTACTTTCCCCTAGGTATATATGTGATGGAGGCATGTGTTAGGGTGTATACCATTCATGTCAGTGTATTCCTAGGAAAATGCTCCTGATTGTTTTTTAAGGATATCTACTAACTGTTTTTGTTGGTCTGCATCCAAGCCCAGAGTTTATATGTAAAAATTTCTCTAGACTAATCTTGTAGGGCATAGTGTAAGACATGGAAGACTCATCAATATCGAAAATAAAAGATGTCGAAGAAAAAATGGATGGGTCTAACTGTTCTTGAAATTCTTCCCCAAACATGTACTTAAATTAGGGAAAAGACTGTGGAAATTCCACACATGTGATAGCAGAAATAAACTGGTTTAACACATTTTCCATTGTGTGCTCCTAAAGTGCCCATGCATGGTCACTTGGAAATACAGGTTCTTCCCAGTCCTCGTTTTTGTATGGAAATTCAAGCCACCATAGATTCTCCATAATAGGTTGAGTTGGAGGGTAAATGGTGAGATTCTGGATAGAGAGACCATTTGAGATGGTCATTTCTCCTTCTCTACAACCAATAAATACATTGGCTTTGGCTAGACAAGATATTCCCAAAATGACGGGATGGCCTTTGGCAGGATCCTTTGAATGAATTTTTGGTTGTGGAGCCTAATTATCTTCATGATTCAGAGGTATTTTACTTTCAGCCGTGTTTATACCCCATGAAGTATTTACACCCCAGAAGTATGTACACTCTTCCACGCGGGGGAGTGCAAAGGGGGATACCCCTCTGCAGGGTCTGGGGGGGCTATCCCCCCGGCTAGGGGGTATGGGGGCAAGCAGTGGTTCGAGGGCGAAGCCCCCGAAGGATAAATTGCCTTGTAAATGTATATTGTAATTTCATTGTAAATCTGGACCATTCATTATAAGGTCGCAGATCTGATGGTAGAGATTATGTTGGGGGTTTTTTCCCTAGAAGGCAACCCTCTTTTATGAGGGAAATGTATTGCGGCTATGGTTGATGGTGAATATTGTATTCTGAGATAGGATATTATGAGAGAAAGAAGAGGAAGTTACAATGGGTTTGCTGTAGGTTGTATCCATTCATATGCTGGATAATAATAAAGGAAGGACCTGGCAATTTCTCTGGTGGATGTAGCCCACACTGGGTGAACCACGTAAATCTGTGTCTCTATTGTATTGTGTATCTTACGAGTTTTGTTTCGACATTTGTTTTATTTTTTTGCTCCACGGTATTGTATTTCTAACAACTGGTATCAGAGCAAAAGGTAACTCGCAGGAAAAGAGGGTTCCTGGTTCATGTGGGAGCAATGTCGGAAGATGGAAAGTTTAGTGTCGAGAAATTTAACGGCCAAAACTACCAGTTATGGAAGATGCACATGGAAGATTATTTATATTAGAAGGATCTATTCCTACCACTGGGTGGAGTAGCAAAGAAGTCGACGACCATGAAGGATGGAGAATGGGAGATTCTTAATAGAAAGGCTCTAGGAACGATACGAATGAGCCTGGAAACGTTGGTGGCTTTCAATATTTCCAAAGAAAAGACAATGAAGGGTTTGATGGATGCATTGGCCAAATTGTATGAAAAACCCTCGGTGTCCAATAAGG
>SNQJ01S0236912.1:8223-22012 GCA_010110895.2 Picea sitchensis | reverse complement strand
AGACCTAGCAGGCCGCTGGAAGAATTGCAGAAATAGCAGTGTTGTTGGAGGTTGAAGATGGTTCAATTATGTTTTCTTAAAAGTTCCATATCTGTCTCTATATCTACCACATACAGGCGGGAGATGAGGCTCCAATCAAGCAGGATCAGGAAGCCACGATCTATCAAGGCAATATTAAATCTTAAACTCAACAGCAGTAGTAAAACATTTTATTAAGCAGTATAGTCAGCGATGAATGGAAGGCTATAAGCCCACATGTAAACAAAGAACTAAGATATAAACCCAGTGAAAAATGGATAGGGCAACCTGATCAACATGGCTGATTAGGCACAGGTGCTGACGTGAGCCTTACATGGTATATACATGAGTAGACTGTAGACTTTGCACATTTTGTCTCTAATGGTTTGGGATCATGGTTTGGAATCTTTAAAATATATTTTTCATTAAAATTTAAATATTTTCTGTACATTTTAGTAAAACCAAGTCATTGAAATCAGATCATTCCAAGTCAATCCGAGTCTGAGTCCGAGTTGACCATCGACCTATTCTGAGTCCGAGTTTTAAACAATTGGGTGAGAAGCAAATTAATTTGGCACCCCAACTGATGAGAGGCCACCATTAGATAACTGTGTACTGAGATTCATATTTTTTGACAAATCATCAGCATTCCAATTAAAGAATTCATGAACTAGTGGAGTCTAAGCAATTAGCCATTACCATGGCAGGGAAAAAAAAACAGATGTCAAAATGGTTGTCACTAATGCAATTTGGATGCTATTATAGGGAGTGGCTATGTATGTACACTACAACATATTTGCATCCATCACATAATAACATTTCCATCCATGCACATAGATACATAATAACAGGTAATATATATAAGGTGTTGGTAAACATGGATGTAAATGGACATTGTTGTGAACTTAATATTTGTATTATGCAAATAGAATTTATGTAAAATGGCTTATTTTGCATATAAGCCCATAATTTTGTAGTGAAAGGTCATAAAAGTATGGTCTAGGGCCTTAGGAAAATTTCATTATAATATTATGCCAGGCATATATTAAATAATTTTTTTACATCTAAACACAACATTCATACCCATTCACCATGCTTATACAGACTCCCATACACATTCATAATTTACACAACATACAACATGTAGCTGCAAACATATATCTTACAGAAAGCACAAACAGGAAAGTACTTATCTTTATCAAGTTGTGCACATGGGAACCAACCATGTAGGAGTGTATTTTCCTCCCGGCAGTAGATATCAGCTATAAATACCACCCCCAATCCAGGCAATGAAACCGCAAGGGCAAAGTCTGCTCAAAGGTAACCTATCTCAAACTTAACCCAACTACAGTGTTGCAAGACTTGAGCCAAATTAAACATCTACCCCTCAGGTTCCTCAACCAGCACTCCATCAGCACCTGGGTGCATCTTCCTTTCAGCCACTCCCTAACTCTGACTCGGTCATTCCACTTTTCTGCATACACTTCTTCAAGAAATCCTTAATTTGTCGGGTTAATATTCTAGCAAGAAGATCACAGGGTACTAATATCCTTCTGGAAGACCTAACATGGTAATGCAACCTTAAGATTTCATCTGTCAGGGCAACTACTGGCTAATTCAGGCAGTGTTTGGCTCAATTCAGTCAAGAACTAGCACAGGTTTACTCAATACCAGTAATTTTCCCCAAGCTCAACCCTCTGCCTAGCATTCATCCCTTTCCCAAGCAGAAACATAACTGTCTTCCAATATGAAACACCAAAAATCAGCCTCAAGGTGATGGGAGAGAAAAGATCAGCAAAAGGAAAAGAATAAAGAAAATGAAAGGATGTGATGTCCCGTTCCCAAGAGTAGGCCAGCAGGGAGTGACTTAGTAGTCTATTTGTTCCCGTAGACTATAGTCAGGCACAAACAGGGAACAAGAGGAGAAATAAGGGTGAATAAGTGGTTAAACAATGAATTAAGCCAAAAAGCATAAGAAAAGTCACTTGAACTAAAGTCAACGGAGAAATATAAGAAAAAGGTGTTGAGGGGGAGACTTAATTAATTAATCACTCACCTTAGGAGGAAAAGCGCCTAGCTTAAGTGATGTCAACAGAGAATTAGATCGGGAAAGGTATAAAAGGAAGAATTTGTTAGTCTTTTAGCTCGGGAGGTACTCTGCATGTTTTGTCTTGTATGCAGATGTTACCTTATGTTGACACTACTAGGCACTTAACTTTGTAATGGGTTTTTATAAAGTTGTAAAGTGGTTCTTTTATTAAAGTGACTTTTTTAAAGTGTACCTTCTAATATTAAAGCGACTTTATTTCATAAAGTGCACTTATGTAATAAAGTGAAATGTACTTTAATATTTTAAGTGATTTATTTTGGAGGGAATGAATCATGGCCCTTGATCTTGCAAAGGCAAGATTAGATCTCGGCCTTTGGATTTAGGGTTGGGGAAGGTGAAAAGACACTTTGGAGGGAAAAGGTCATTTTCAGATTTATAAAAGAATGCATTGGGTAGTGTGCAAGACACATTGAGTGAAGAAAATTGAGAGATTTTCTGAGTAAGATAGAGAGAGGAAAGAGGGCAGCAAGGAGGGCACGTTTCCCAAGAGAGATAGGGCACAAATCCCAAGTAAGACATTTCTGTTTTGTGTGCTGCTGTGTTTTTTCTGGGACAGGCCGTACTGTACAGATCCGTACAGGCCGTACAGCAGCAAATTTGGGCATGGAAATCGAGGCAGCTTGCTGCACACTTTTCGAGACAGTTTTTTCTGAGTTTCTAAAGGAGGACGGCCGTACAGGAAGAGGGTACAGCAGCCTGTTTTTTGGAAACAAATTTCGAGGTGTCAATATTCAGCAAATCCGTACAGCTGTACGCAACAGATTTCAAGGCAGATTGTGGTGGGACATATTTTGTGCTGTAAGTGGTTTTTCTCTTGGCTGGAAATGTGTTATTGCTACTGATATGTACTTTCCTGAAGCTGAATAATGAATCTCTCTCTCTCATTGGGTTTCCCCCCCTTGGGGTTTTCCCTGGCATTTGCCTAAAATTCTGAGTTATTCATGGTTGAATGAATGTTGTACATTGTGTTTATTTCGTTGTATAATTACTTAGCAATGTGTTTTTCAGCTTATGGAAATTTCTAAATGTGGGTTTTAGACATTCGGAGTTCATGCAAGACAGTTATATCTAGGTTGCTAAGTGTATGACAGAATATTAGCTTGCTGATTTTTGTCATTAAAATTTACAGAATTCGACCTAATTCCTCATTATGTTATGATTTAATGTTGAGAACAACATCCAGAGGAAATCGACCTCTTTGATGTTTTGTGGATTTTTGGAAGAAACCACCACTTAGATTGGTTTCGGTGTTGGAAGACACACCCTAGCCTATCGGAGATACCATCCAGATATTTCACCGTGCCAGTTCAAGAATATTCAGATCTATTGCAGAGATTGCGCAGTACAGCCAGGGAGGGCACAAGGGTTAGAGAGGGTTTTGTGTAGCTGCACAAGACCAAGGCATATCTCGCTAATTCCTTCTGACCCAGTTGAGGATCAGCCAGGGTGCTTCTTTTGAGCCACCAGTGATCAGATTCTGATGGTGGAATTTGCCAGGGAGCAGTAGACAGTCATGAAGTGCACAGCTCTTAAGGAGGGACGTTTGCGGCTCCAGGGGGCTTTCCGGATGGTCGTCCAGAGTCATCAGGAAGGTAGGCGAGGTGGCATATGAACTAGAGCTACCGGAGGGTAGCAAGATTCACGACGTCTTTCACGTTTCTTGCCTTAAAAAGGCAGTGGGACACAACGTTAGCATTTCAGAAGAGTTGCCACCCTTGGATGAGGAGGGTCAGTTGGAGCTAGTGTTGGAGGAGATGCTCGAGCAAAGAGAGCGCAGATTGAGGAGCAGGGTCATTAGGGAGTGCTTGGTTAGATGGAGGGAACTTCTAGTGGAGGACGCCACATGGGAGGGAGAGCATATATTGCAACACCCAAGATTGATGTTGCTTCAGGACAAGCAATCTCAGGAAGGGAGGACTGTGATGTCTCGTTCCCAAGAGTAGGCCAGCAGGGAATCACTTAGTAGTCTATTTGTTCCCGTAGAATATAGTCAGGCACAAACAGGGAACAAGAGGAGAAATAAGGGTGAATAAGTGGCTAAATGATGAATTAAACCAAAAAGCATAAGAAAAGTCATTTNTGAGGGGGAGACTTAATTAATTAATCACTCACCTTAGGAGGAAAAGTGCCTAGCTTAAGTGATGGCAACGGAGAATTAGATCAGGAAAGGTATTAAAGGAGGAATTCAACTCATTATGTTATGATTTGATGTTGAGAACAACTTCCAGAGGAGGAAATCAACCTCTTTGATGTTTTGTGGATTTCTAGAGGAAACCACCACTTAGATTGGTTTCAGAGTTGAAAGACACACCCTAGCCTATCGGAGATACCATCCAGGTATTTCACGGTGCCAGTTCAGGAGTATTCAAATCTATTGTAGAGATTGTGTAGCGCAGCCAGGGAGGGCACAAGTGTTAGAGAGGGTTTTGTGTAGCTACACGAGACCAGAGCTTATCTCGTTGATTCCTTCCGATTGAATTGAGGATCAGGCAGGGCACTTCTTTTGTGCCACCAGTCATCAGATTCTGACGGTGGAATTTTCCAGGGAGCAGCAGACAGCCAGGAAGTGCACATCTCTTGAGGAGGGACATTTGGGGTTCCAGGGGGATTTCTGGATCAGATCAAAGGAAACCCTTCCAACCCAGTACAGAGGAAGCCAGGGCACACATTTCGAGACAGATATCAATGGATTTCGTCGATGGAATCACTAGGGCGCACTCACAGAACCTAGGAGGTGAGCAACCCCCCAGGGGATGTCATCCAGAGCTTCAAGGGTCAGATCTTTAGTCCAACAGTGATCAGGAGGTGCCTAGGGACCAGGGCGCTCGGTTTGGGACAATTTACAGGTGGATCTATCGAGTATAGACACAAGGGCGAGTTTTCCAGCATTTGCAGCAGTTGTCGTGAGTTTCCGGAACTTCATTTCGTCAATCTATCCGTGCTTGTGCATATCTTGTAATGTTCCTGACCCGGCTAGTCTAGGAATACTGCTAATCTGATATGTCCACTGTCTGATCTGATACACTGGGTGTTTTTGGATGCATTTGAGTTAATTGTTTAACATTCTTGGACCCAATACAGAGGAAGCCAGGGCGCACATTTTGAGACAGATATCAGTGGAGTCCGTCGGTGGAATCACTAGGGCGCACTCACAAAGCCTAGGAAGTGCGCAACCCCCCAGGGGATGTCATCCAGAGCTTCAGGGGTCAAATCTTCAATCCGACAGTGATCAAGAGGTGTCGAGGGACCAGGGCGCTCAGTTTGGGATAGTTTACAGGTGGATCTATCGAGTATAGCCAAAAGGGCGAGTTTTCCAGCATTTGCAGCAGTTGTCGTGAGTTTCCATAATTGCATTTTGTCAATATATCCGTGCTTGTGCATATCTTGTAATGTTCCTGACCCGGCTAGTCTAGGAAATACTGCTAATCTAATATGTCCACTGTCTGATCTGATACATTGGGCGTTTTTGGATGCGTTTGAGTTAATTGTTTAACATGCTTGGTGATTTTCGCATGTGTTTAATTTAATTAGTGTTTAAGCAGTATATACGATGCATGTAAAATTAGGAACAAACACCATCTCAATCATATGTATTATGAGGGAAAAAGTAGGAAATACAATGATATGTTGAAAGCAGAGAACTAATCTTCAGCTAGATCTCGTGGATCGTCACTAGAATACAAAGCAACTACTACAAAATACCCGTGAACAGAAGATGTGGATGGATCTGAACAAGCACGAATAGATTGGCAAAATGCAGTTCCGGAAACTCACGGCAACGACTACAAACACTGGAAAACTCGCCATGGTGGCTATACTCGACATATTCGTCTGGAAACTGTCCCAAACTGAGCGCCCTGGCCTCTAGGCTGCTCCTGATCACTATCGGACTGAAGATATGACTTTGGAAGCTTTGGATGTCATCCCCTGGGGGGTTGCGCACTTCTTGGGCTCTGTGAGTGCACCCTAGTGATTCCACCGTCGGAATCCGCCACTATATATCTCGAAATATGCGCCCAAGACTCCTCTTTACTGAGTCGGAAGGGTTTCCTCTGATCTGATCCGGAATACCCTCTGGAACCCCAAACGTCCCTCCTCAAGAGTTATGCACTTCCTGGCTGTCTGATGCGCCCTGAGAGATTCCACCGTTAGAATCTAATGACTGGTGACTCAAAAGATGTGCCCTGGCTAATGCCCAAATGGGTTGGGAGGAATCTCCAAGATAAACCCTGGTCTCGTGCAGCTACACAAAACCCTCTCTAACCCTTGCACACCCTCATTGGCTGAGTTGTGCAATCATTGAAAAACTGAATACTCCTGAATGGCGCGGTGAGGTACCTGGATGGTAGCTCCGATAGGCTAGGGTGTCTCTCAACAGTGAAACCGATCAAGGTAGTGGTTTCCTCCATAAATCCACAAAAAAACAAGAGGTTGATCTCCTCCTCTGGAAACTCTCTCAACATCAAATCATAACATAATGAGGAATTAGATTGAATTCCTCCTTTTATACCTTTCCCGATCTAATTCTTCGTTGACATCACTTAAGCTAGGCGCTTTTCCTCCTAAGGTGAGTGATTAATTAATTAATTCTTCCCCTCAACACCTTTTTCTTCTATTTCTCTGTTGACTTTAGCTGAAGTGACTTTTCCTATGCTTTGTGGCTTAATTCATCGTTTAGCCACGTATTCACCCTTATTTCTCCTCTTGTTCCATGTTTGTGCCTGACAATAGTCTACGGAAACAAATAGACTACTAAGTCACTCCCTGCTCGCCTATTCTTGGGAACGAGACATATCACAATCTTCCCTTCCCGAGATTGCTTGTCCTCAAGCAACATCAATCTTGGGTGCTACAATATATGCTCTCCCTCCCATGTGGCATCCTCCACGGGAAGTCCCCTCCATCTAACCAAGCACTCCCTGATGACCCTTCTCCTCAATCTGCGCTCTCTCTACACGAGCACCTCCTCCGGCACTAGCTCCAACTGACCCTCCTTATTCAATGGGGGAAGCTCCTCTGATGTGTTGATAAATTGTCCTACGGCCTTCTTGAGGTAAGATACGTGGAACACGTTATGAATCCTGCTCCCCTCTGGAAGCTCTAGCTCATAAGCAACCTCGCCTACCCGGCGCATGATCCTGTAAGGTCCATAAAATCTAGGCATGAGCTTCTCGGCCCCACTCTTCTTCAGAGATGACTGTCTGTAGGGTTGGAGTCTCAAGAAAACCAAGTCCCCCACATCAAAGCTGAATTCTATCTTGTGCCTATCCGCACTCATCTTTTGTTGATTATGTGTTGTCTACAAGTTCTCTTTCAATAACTTGAGAAGCTCCCGACTCTCGGTGATCCCATCCTTGGCTTTGGGAGCTCTGCTCTCCCTGAATACCAAGTCTATCAAAGTGGGAGCATCATAACCATACAATGCTCGGAAGGGTGTCATGCCAATGGACATGTGGAAAGTGGTGTTGTAGCAATGCTCCCCTAGATGTAGCCACCTGACCCATGTTCTCTGTTGCTCACCCACATAGTTCCTCAAATACCCCTCAACCCACTTGTTGACTATCTCGGTCTGCCCATTTGTCTACGGGTGATAGCTGGTGTTGGGTGTCAACTATGTCCCCGCCAATCTAAACAACTCCCTTAAGAATGTACCAATAAACCTACTATCCCTGTCACTGATGATGTTCTTCGGCAACCCATGGAGTCTGAAGACCTCCCTGAAGAATAACTCGACCACCTAAACTACGTTGTACTCTGTCGATATGGCATAGAAGTGATCAAACTTGGTCAATCTATCGACCACCACATAGATGCAGTCCTTACCCTGAACCTTGGGTAGGCCTGTTATGAAGTCCATCGATATGCTCTCCCATTTCTGCTCCGGAATGGGAAGTGGTTGAAGTAGTCCTGCTGGAAGCGTATGCTCTGACTTGTTTTGCTGACAAGTCACACACTCACTGATGTACCTCATAATGTCTTGCTTGAGGCCCTTCCAGGAGAACCTCTCTCTGATCTGCCTACAGGTTTTGAAAAACCCCTGATGGCCTGCCAGTCGTGAATCATGAACTGTTGCTAGGACCTTCTTCTTGAGTCTTGAATCTGGCACTAAGTAGACTCTGTCCTTGTAGAATATGACATCGTCAATGACCCTTTACCTGTCATCATGAACCTGTCCATCCAAAACCTCACAAGCAAACTTGTCCTTGGAATATTCCACTAACAAGTGGGATTTCCAATCCGCTGAAATCTCCATCAAAGAACATGTCGCAGGTCTCCTAGATAGTGCATCGGCCACAATATTCTTCTTCCCCTTCACATACTCTATGTCGAAGTCGAAGCCCTGCACCTTCATCACCCATTTATGTTGCTCACTGAGGTCCTTCTGCTCAAGGAAATACTTTAAGTTGTTGTGATCTGTTTTGGCCATGAATTTGCTACCCACCAAATAGTGTCTGAATATGGTCAAGGCATGCATGATTGCCAGCATTCCTTGTCATAAATGGAGTACAACCTCTCGGGTTGACTGAGCTTCCTGCTCTCGAACATAATGGGGTGTCCTCCCTGCATCAAAACTACCCCGATACACTCACTAGACGCATCACACTCTAATACAAACGGTAAAGTGAAATCTGGTAATGTTAACACTAGACATGTGCCCATGACTTCCTTCATGTGATCAAAGGCTTTCTGTGACTCATCGGTCTAGATGAAAGCCCCATGTCGAGTGAGATCTATAAGTGGTGCTCCAAGCTGATAAAAACCCCTGAAAAACCGCTTGTAATAGCTGCATAGCCCAAAGAAGCTCCTCAATTCTGTCACGTTCCTAGGCGTTTGCCAATCCAAAATGGCCCTGATCTTCTCCTTGTGCACCTGTACCCCATGAGCACTGATAATGTGGCCCAAGTAAAGTAGTTCTATCATACCGAACTCACACTTCGACTCTTTCGCGTATAGTGATTGTCTCCATGATGCTCAGTACCTCATCCAAGTGCCTCATATGCTCCTGCCATGTCTTGTTGTAGACCAAGATGTCGTCGAAGAAAACCAAGACCGATTTCCACAACTGATCCCTGAATATGTGGTTCATGCAAGACTAGAATGTAGTCGGTGCATTGGTTAGCCCAAATGGCATAACCAGGAACCCAAAATGACCAAACTGGCATATGAATGTCGTCTTCTCTATATCTTGCTCTCGGATGCCGATATGATAATATCCAGAGCATAGATCAATCTTCGAGAAGAAAACTGCCCCATGCAGTTCATCCATCAACTCATCTATGCGAGGGATAGGATATCGATTCTTGATGGTTTTCTTGTTCAAGGCCCGGTAGTCGATGCACATCCTCATGGTACCATCCTTCTTAAGAACTAAGACAACTGAAGAAACGATTGGACTGTTGTTAGGTCTGAAGTGTCCCATCGCTAGCAATTCCTTAATTGCTCTCTATCTCATCCTCGAACCTCCTAGGATGATGATAGGGTGGTGTGATCATAGGTTTGGCCCCCTCCTCCAACTCAATGGTGTGCTCAAACCCCCTGTCAGGTGGTCTACTGGTGGAATCAAACCAAAAACCTGTTGATGTCGTCCCAACAAATTCTTGATCTCTATCTGATACTGTTGTCGACCCTATCAATCCTTCTGCGAAGTGATCAAGCACTCTGCAGCATATGCTACCTCCCCATATGCCTGAAGATCCTCTCCATCCTCTTGGATGAAACTATCTAGGGTGCCCCTATCGAGATACCCCTCAGAACGATCCTCTTCACGTTATTGTCTCTAAACCCCATCTCTAAGGATTGGTATTGGTGGTGATTTTGCCCAATGTGATCAACCACTAGACCCCCAATACCACATCTGTGTCGGATATGTCAACTACATAAAATGTGTCTCTCACGGTGTAGTTACCTAACTTTATCTCTAAGTCCGGGACTCTGTCTAGACACTCCACTATATGGCCATCTTCTACAGCAACATCGAATCCCTCAAACTCCTCTGTATGAAGTAACCCCCTCGATACCAATGAAGCATCAATGAAGTTGTGGGTGGCCCCACCATCGATTAGGGTGATTGTCCATTGCCCCTGAATAGTCCCTCTGATCCGGAGGGTGTCATACCTGGGAACCCCAGATAGGGTCACTATGACTCCCCCTTTTGTTTGTTTCCGTCTGTTAAGCCTGCTCAAGAAGTTATGGTGCTACCAGTGGGTGGGTCCCTGCTGACGTCACTGGTCTTCGTAGAGGCTGCTCCTCCTCTGAGCTAGTGGATCCGATGTCCTGCTCCTCCTCCTCATTATCCACACTATCTATTGCCACCTCGATATAATGGATCTCTCCCTTGCCCATGCACCTGTGGCCTGGGACCCAAGGGCCTCTACAAGAGAAGCAAAGCTTCTTCCTCATCAACTCTCGCTTGGTGTCATCGTCCAACTTGGGCTTACCCTTCCATTCCCTTTGAGGATTTTTCTGATCCCTATCTCTCTGCAGTACAAAGGGTTTGGTAAAGGTTTTGGGTTTCAACGCTGAGTCCCCCATGTCTCTCCTGCGCATAATGGCATCATGTAGGGTGTGAGGCTTGAAAGCCTTAACCCAACCCCTCAATGGCTCTGTCAATGCCTCGGTGAAAACATCACCAATCTATGCTCCGATATATCATATACGACCACTGACTTCCACTTGAACTCTGTGATGAAGGTCTCGACTCTCGACTGATCCTATCTATCTCAACTACGTAAGGTTCATAAAATGGAGCTCTGGATCTCTCATGTTAAACCTCTCCATCAACCTCTCAGTGAACTCCAAGTATGAAGTAATGTGGCTGTGACCCAAGGTCACCAACCCCTGGTACCACCAATCGTGGGCCTCCCCATCCAAGTGCAAGGTGGCGAAACTGATAGCTTTTGACTCTATCATCGGGTTAAGCTTTAAGTATGTGTCAAGCTTCTATACCCATGCCTGAGCTGAGCATCGTGATGATCCATCGAAAGTAGGAATGTTCAACTTTCCCACCTTCTTGATGAAATCCATGTTTTGAGTTTGCCCATCGCCCCTCTGTGCCTTTTGGGGTCTGTTTCGATACCTAATCGAACAATAGTCTAGCAAACTCATGTCTGCATGGAACTCTAGTCCTAGTGCCAAGTAATCTCTCTTGTACTCTCTGAATGGATCCTGTGGCACTACCTATCCCTGACCTAGTTGTCCTCCCACATGCCCCGGTTGTCCCAACAGTTGTCCTCCCTGGAACTGTCAATATAATGGTCGGGGAATCCTCCCAAATGATGTATAGGCTCGGATAGGTGAAGTGTGTGCACTCGCTCCGCCCTAAGATCCACTGGAGCCACTAGCCCCACCTCCCTCATGTCCTCCTGAACCACTCACTCCTCCTGCGGCATTGGCACCTATAGTGCTCACACTATGATGGATCATCTATAACTGATGGCCATCTGTGCTATGGCGTTCATCATGTTCGGCTGCCCTCTGGATAGGTCATTCAAGATGGCCTGCATACTGTCAGGATGTGTCTCGGGGCCTTTCCCCCTACCCTCTCGTGTGTCTCGTTTGTCACCCATACTTCTCTCTATCTATGCCTCTGTGTCAGAGTTGATATGCTCTTTGTCCTCTAACTCTGGCTCTATATCTGACTAAGTGTGGAAGGGAATGTAGTCCCTTTTGTTCCTGTCTCTCTTGTATCTTCTATGACCTCTACGGTATTGGATGCACTCGTCCCCAATATGTCCTCTCAACCCTCTGGGTATTCCTCACCTGTTCCCGGAATCATGGGGTCATGAGAAGCGCTTCTTCGCAGGCTGGCAGAAGACGAATATGATACCACTGTAATGTTCCTGACCCGGCTAGTCTAGGAAATACTACTAATCTGATATGTCCACTGTCTGATCAGATACACTGGGCATTTCTGGATGCGTTTGAGTTAATTGTTTAACATGCTTGGTGATTTTCGCATGTGTGTTTCATTCAATTAGTGTTTAAGCAATATATACAATGCATGTAAAATAAGGAACAAACACCATCTCAATCATATGTATTGTGAGGGAAAAAGCAGGAAATACAATGATATGTTGAAAGCAGAGAACAAATCTTCAACTAGATCTTGTGGATCGTCACTGGAATACAAAGAAACTACTACAAAATACCCATGAACAGAAGATGTGGATGGATCTGAACAAGCACGGATAGATCGGCAAAATGCAATTCCGGAAACTCACAGCAACAGCTGCAAACACTGGAAAACTCGCCCTGGTGGCTATACTCGATAGATTCATCTAGAAATTGTCCCAAACTGAGTGCCCTGGCCTCTAGGTTGCTCCTGATCACTGTCGGATTGAAGATCTGACTCCGGAAGCTTTGGATGTAATCCCCTGGGGGGTTGCGCACCTCCTGGGCTCTGTGAGTGCGCTCTAATGATTCCACCGTCGAAATCCACCGCTATATATCTCGAAATGTGCACCCTAGCCTCCTCTGTGTTGGGTCGGAAGGGTCTCCTCTGATCTGATCCGGAATACCCTATGGAACCCCAAACGTCCCTCCTCAAGAGTTGCGCACTTCCTGGCTATCTGATGCGCCCTAAGAGATTCCACCGTCAAAATCTGATGACTGGTGGCTCAAAAGATGTGCCCTGGCTGATCCCCGACTGGGTCGGGAAGAATCTGCAAGATAAACCCTAGTCTCGTGCAGCTACACAAAACCCTCTCTAACTCTTGCACCCTCACTGACTGAGCTGCGCAATCACTGAAAAATTGAATACTCTTGAATGGCACGGTGAGGTACCTGGATGGTAGCTCCGCTAGGCTAGGGTGTGTCTCTCAACACCGAAACCGATCAAGGTGGTGGTTTCCTCCAGAAATCCACAAAACAACAAGAGAGATTCTCCTCCACTGGAAACTCTCTCAACATCAAATCATAACATAATGAGGAATTAAGTTGAATTCCTCCTTTTATACCTTTGTCGATCTAATTCTCCGTTGACATCACTTAAGCTAGGCGCTTTTCCTCCTAAGGTGAGTGATTAATTAATTAATTCTCCCCCTCAACACCTTTTTCCTCAATTTCTCCATTGACTTTAGCTTAAGTGACTTTTCCTATGCTTTTTGGCTTAATTCATCGTTTAGCCACTAATTCACCCTTATTTCTCCTCTTGTTCCCTGTTTGTGCCTGACTATAATCTACAGGAACAAATAGACTACTAATTGTTGGCCTACTCTTGGGAACGGGACATCACAGATCTATCCACATCTTTTGTCACGGGTATTTTGTATTATTCGCATTGTATTCCAGTGACGATCCATGAGATCTAGCTAATGATTATTTCTCTGCTTTCCACATTTCAGTTGTATTTCCGGCTTTTTCCATATAATACATGTTGTTGAGATTGTGTTGGTTCATTACTTCGCATGCTTCATATATATGTCCAAACCTTATTTGTATGACACACACAAGCGAAAATCATCAAGCATGTTAAACAATTAACTAAAACGCATCTAGAAACCCCCAGAGTATCAAATTCGAGACTCAGAACACTAGTTCAATAGTAGATATCCAGATCCACCGGATTTGGGATATTTCAAAGGAAGGCTTTTGTATGAAACCTTGCATGCATACAAGAGGTGTCAATAGATTTCCAAGGTAAGGACACATTTCCAAGGTTTA
>SNQJ01S0236911.1:0-13789 GCA_010110895.2 Picea sitchensis | reverse complement strand
CAGAAGGGACATCAGGTAAATGTCACTAAACAGTGCTTAGTTGACATCAAGATAGGAGGATACAATGATAAAATACTCTGTGATGTTATTCCTATGGATGTATGTCATTTATTGCTAGGCAGACCATGGCAATATGACAGGAATGTAATTCATGATGGGAAGATGAATACGTATACTTTGGAGAAGAATGGAAGAACACATATGCTACTTCCAATTAAAGATAAAGAAGTAAAACCAGAACCGAGAAATACTGTACTTCTCATGAGTGGAAAGGAACTTCTGGCGGAAGTAAAGAAGAAGGAAGATCCACAATTCTTTGTGGTCAGGAAACCAAAAATCGTTTTGACCAGCACAAGAGTGGATGACTTGCCCTTCATTCCAAAAATCACCCCTTCATTAAAAAAATCGACTTCTTTAGATGGATGTTGTGCCATAGCAAAATTTTAACAGATGACAAATTACAGAAAGGGGGAATTTATGATCCATCTAGGTGCATATTGTGCAGAGAAAACGTTGAGTGCGCCCTCCATTTGGTATTGGAGTGAAAATTCGTAATGGACATCTGGCATGAGCTCTTAGGCACTTGGAGATCCAACTTTGCACTCCCTAGCTCCATTTCCGAGTTGTTCGCAAACTGTTTGGTTAGATATCCTGGCCCCTTTCCAAAAAACAGAATCATCAAAGCTGCTTGGTCCTCCCTTCCAAAAATCATCATCTGACAAATTTGGCTAGAGAGGAATAAAAGGATCTTCAGAAATAAAGCTCAGGATGCTAAGTTTGTGGTGATCAAGATAAAATGCAGAGCAAGAGATGCCTAGTAGATCAATTGGATGACTCAAAATTATGCTAGCAAGACCTTGAGTGGGGCACCTCACTTGATCTACATTTCCAAAAAGTAGTAAGCATCAACACCCCTCCCAAAAAGTGGAAAATAAGAGAATGAAAATATTTCTATGGTGGATCTCCAAAATCAAGAGACACTCCCTACATTTGGCGGACATGAGTTAACCTTCATTTGGGCCTAAACCTATTCTCCCAGGGCCAGAGAAAACCCCCTCCCCTTGGAATCCATATCTCTCTCGACTCTATATATGTGGGTACTTGATATCTATGAGGGTTCACCCACCTTGGTTACCAAATACACGCTCTATATTATTGATTCTATATTATCTGATTCTAGAATACGAGATTATAGGGTGGCATGCCTTACAAAGCCTTCGTCAATTTAGAGTCTATTTCAATACTTACCAAATAGAGACTTGAAAGATTTATCTTATTGTGCCCTCTCCTTTCATATTCTTATCCTTATGTCGTGCGGAACTAAGGCCGATTCGTTAAGATAAAAGGTTAGTAGGAGTTACCCCTAAGAACAGGATATCTCTCCTGTTCCACCGCTACTTTGGCCCAATAAAAGTTGTTGATTAATACCCGTTATAAGAGCCATTCCTTAAGTCCACAGAAAAGGACTTTATTTTTTAACTTTCTGCGAAAGGTCCACGAAAAGAGTAAATCGCGGAGCTATCTCTGGTAAAAGGTATATCTTCATCTCAAGCGCATATCGGGCAACCCTTGCTTATAAAGAAAAGCGATGCATATCACGGAAGTGTGCATATCTGAGGATCGCGTGCATATATGCCGGACCGCATATCTTGTGGTGCATATCTGAAGATGCCACATATCTGAAAGTCTTGCATATCTGAAATTTGTACATATACAAAAGTGTGCATATCTGAGGCTGCTTGTATCTGAAGAGTATTGCATGCTCTGAAGGAGGCATATCTGGAAGAAGGGCATGCTCTGAATGCGCATGTCACAGTTTACGCATGCATATCTGAAAGGCGTACATATACTTACGTAATGGATGCTCCTGGAAGGAACATATACAAAAGGTACATATATGAACAATGCATATGCATAAGCGTGCATATCACGGAGAGTGCATATCTGGAAGCCCATTATATACAAGGAAGGGTGCATATCTGACTTGATGCATCACGGAGATTGTTAAGCATATCCGATAACGCATATCTGGAATTTGATGCATATCACGAAAGCGTATATCTGAGGGCCAGCTGCATGCTCTGGTTAAGCCGTGCATTATCTGAAGGAAAAGCGGCGCTATACTCTGACGATGCATATCTGGAAATTTGTCTTGATCACGGAAGCAGCATACTCTGGCGTGCATATCGAAAGTTAGTGCATACTCTGAGCGATACGTATCACGGAAGGTGCATATCGAAGATGCGCATATCGCGGCGCACATATCACGAAGTACTCGATGGCGCTTGTATCTGAGCGCCTTCTCTGAGCTGTATGTCTCACGAGCGACATATCTGAGAAGTATATTGATGGCGCATACTCTGAAAGCGCACATACTCTGAAGAAATTGCGCATATCTGAGGAAAGCGCATATCACGGAGCTAGCGCATATCTGGAGAGTAATGAATACTCACGGAAATTGCGCATATCTGGGGATTTGCCTACGGAAGCCTTAACGTAGCTCACGGAGAAGCGTGCATACTCTGAAGCCAGCGCATACTCACGAGCGTGCATACTCCGGAAGTTGCGCATATATAGAAGATGCATATATGGAAGGCGCGCCTCTGCGAAACGCGCATATCGTAAAGGTAGCGCATATACAAAATAATACGCCTCTGAGGAGAGTGCATGTCCCCAGGCGTGCATGTACGGAAATTTGGCATATCGCAAAACATATGACGTGCATATAGAAGAAAACAACGCATATCTGAGAAGCGGGTACAAATGCAGGCGTGCGCATACCGGAAGGTACGTATCACGAGGCGTGCATATAAAAGCCGCATACTCACCGGAAGGCGTCCATATATTAAAATTATTACATATCACAGGCTACATATCTGGAAGCGCATATCTGAAAATTTGGTGTTAAGCGCATATACAAAGATGCGCATATCGGAAGCTAATTGCATATGAAGCAGCGCGCTATATGGAAAGAAGCCCGAAAGTTACGCCTCTGAAGCGCACATATACAAAGCGTGCATATACGAAAGAGCACATATCACGGATCTTTTGCATATACGGATGGCCAGCGTGTAATTATATGGATGGCCAGCGTGAATATTATACAAAACGCGCACTTGTATCACGGAAGGGTGCATATCTGAGGTAGCCTTATCACGAAGCGTACCTTATCTGAGGCGTGCATTATCACGGGCGATGCATGTCGCGAGGCGGCATATCACGGTTGTGCGTATCTGAGCGTTCGTATATGGAAGGCTGGTGCATATCACGGAAGCCCAGCGCGTATCACGGAGGTGCGTATAAGGAGCGCGTTTCGCGGCTGACGCTGTATACAAAGCGCACGTATCGCAATTGCGCGCTGTATCTGGTAGCGCGTATGCGAGGTAGCGTATCACGGTGACGCGTATCTGACGTGCTGCATATATGGAGATGCGCTATTATCACGAAATTTGTGCATATCACGAATGGCGCATATGCGGAAATTGCGCAGCATATCTGGTGATGCATATCACCAGGCGTTCGTATACAAACTGGCGTTATATGCGCGCCGTATATGCCGACCTGTATACACCGACCATAATGTAACGCTTCGACCATAATACCAAAGTTCCGTATAATAAAGCTTACGTATGTACTGCCTTCCATATAATGCGGCTTCCGCCTTATACGCCGCCAAAGATATATCGCATGCAGCACCATGTCTAATACCCACTGCTTCACGGCAACATGCGTGCTATATGCGCGGCTTCCATATAATAATGGCGACGGTATATGCCGACTTCCGTCTAATACCAACGCTTAAATATATGCGCCTTACGTATGTCGCGACTTTCGATATGCGCGGCCTTCCATATATCGCGCCTTCACCGTATATCCGCCTCCGTATCGCGGCGGCTTCCGATATCGCGACTTCATGCTATCGCGACTTCCGTATAATTCTGACTTTCCGGTATATCGCGACTACGAGTATGCCCAGCCGTTATCGTAATGCGATTATATGCGCGCCGGTATATGCGGCTTCCCTTGTATGGCGTTTGGTATGTTCGTATTACGTATGTCGCGCTTCCATATATGCTGCCGCTTAAATGCATATGCGTCGTTCGTATATCTTGTGACTCCAGGTGTAATGCATGCTTAAAATTGTAATGCTGTGACTTCACGTATATGCGATTTTGTATGTCGTCGTCGATAACTATCGCTTCACGTATATGCACCTTGGGTAACAATAGCGGCTTCGATATATCACCGAGCGCCGATATACCGGCTTCATATATGCAGCTTCAGGTGTAATACCCAGGTTTCTCCGTATAATGCCGCGCTTTCCGTATCGACTTCGTTATGTATTATTATATCTGTATGCACCCGACTTCCGTATATCGTCTTTTCATTATATGCGCCAACTTCCGACCAATGCTGCCTTTAATGCTATGCCGACTTCCGTTATCTACCGACTTAGGTATATGCTGGCTTCGCATCGCTGTCGCGGAAACCTAAATGGCATATGCGATTCCGTGTATGCGCGCTTAAGGTATGTGCTCTTTATATGCGTACTTCCCTGTAATATCTTCCATTAATGTGGCGGCATTATAATACACCTTGTATATGTGCGCTGTATACCGCGCTCTAATACTGGCAACCCGATTATATCACCGACTTCCGGTCAATACTGGCGGCTTTTCGTTATGTCTGCTGCTCTTCCTGCTTTATATCTTGACTTACGGTATATACCGGCTCCGATATATGCATATATCGCGGTTCCGTCATATGCTGCGGCTTATATCGCAGCAATATATCTGCATATCAAATATCGCGCCCAGGTATATTACGAACCAGGTATATGCAGAGCAGGTATACCACGCCAGGTAGCAATGCGGCTTCAGGTGTAATGTCGCGGCTTCGTTATGTCGCATACGTGATTATCGCCGTATATGCATGGATTCGTGTATCTTGTGATAGGTATATCGCGGCGGCAGTATATCATGCATCGATTATGCTTACGTATGTCGTCGTCGATTATATACGCGCTTTCGTTATATGCACCTTCCGTTATATCGCAGCCATATGCCGACTTCGTTATATTAACCAACCGGGTATATGCGGCATTTATATGCATACGTATCACGCGACTTGGTATGCCTTCAGGTATGTCGCGGCGGCTTAATATTACTGCGGCGTCATCCATTATATCGTTGTCCAGGTATGTCGCTCTTCGTGTAATGCATCAACCAGGTATGTATCGTGCTTCGCGTTATGCTCTGTGACCGGTATACGTTTCATTATAGCCGCCCTTCCAGGTATGTCGCGGCCAGGTGTATCGCGACTTCCATATATCGGCTTTCATTATATGTTCGCCAGGTATATCCGCGGGTATATGCCTGACTACCGTATATGCGCCAGGTATATGTCTGACTTAGGTATATGTACCCATAGTATATACTTGTAGGTATATCTTGGCGACTTCAGGTATATCGCGACTTCCGTGCTATCGCACTTTTGGCCTTCACCTTGACAGGTATGTCGCGCTTTGGTATAATGCCTTGCGTCGATTATATGTGATCATACGTATAGCCGCATGCTTGGTATATGCGGCTTGCGTATATCGCTTCCATGCTGCGCTTCTTTATATCGTCGTCCATATATGCGTTGAGTAGATGCATATATACCCCTTACCCGCAGAGCTAGCTCAGTATTTACCTTTCAGGACCTTCGCTGAGCGAAAAATAAGGTCCTTTCAGGACTTACAAATGGCCTATAACGAGGTATACATTGAACAACTTTTATTTATGGGCTAAGTAGTGGTGGAATAGAAAGAGATATATTTCTTAGGGGTAACCTCACTAACTCATCTAACGACTGCCTTAGTTCATGCGATAAGGATAAGAATATGAAAGGAGAGGACACTGTAAGATAAATCTTTCAAGTCTCTATTTGGTAAGTATTGAAATAGACTCTAAATTGACGAAGGCTTTGTAAGGCAGGCCGCCCTATAAGCTCGTATTCGGTAACTAGATATAGAATCAATAATATAGAGCGCGTATTCGGTAACTAGGGTGGGTGAACCCTCATAGATATCGGGTGCCCACATATATAGAGTCGAGATAGATGTGGAGTCCAAGGGGGAGGGGGGCTTTCTTCAGGGCTTGGGAGAATAGGGGGTTTAGGCCCAACGAGTTGTTAACTCATGTTCGCTTAGCGAGGGAGTGTCTTGATTTCTTGGAGATCCAGTCATATAAATATTCATTATTCTGCTGAGGAAGTGTTGTCTACAAATCTGAATCAAAACATCGTCTCTTGTATAATTTGAATTAAATCCAGTGATTACCGACGTTGTTCTTAAAGGCGGCGTTTGTCTTGATCTCGCAGGCGTCACGAGCTATTCACGGTCTTATTCTGACCAATTTGTTCGGTGTTGCTGAAGCGGTGCCGGGCGACAATGGGTTTTGGAGGACGATATCAACCAAGCGGTTTAGCGACAACTTCGAGAATGAGCCCCAGAATGATTTTCGCTCAACCTGGAAAGGAGGCTCAACGTTCTCGCAATAATACGCTGGATGGACAAATTCCCCGCTGCTGTTCGTCATCTGTTGCTGTAACATCAAATCTCAAAGAGAATGGCGACCTGGAGAATGAGAATTGGAATGAGAAGAACCCGCTCTTGTCGGCATACGATTTCGCGACCACAAAGACCGTGGTCTTCCTTCTTCTTTGCTACGCCGAAGAGGTCCTTTCCACTCGTAATCTCTTGATTCTCGATTGTTTACGCTCTTTATCAACAATTGGAGTAATATGTTCTTCCATTCTTCTCAATTGCGTATTCATCTTCCATCATCGGTAATTCTATTATGTGGTCGCGCTGGCGTCAAATGACAGCAAATCCATGAGTAACATCCTGATATTTATCGTTATCCTCTATCTTGATGTCGACTAAGCTATTGTTTAGTGACGTTTGATAATCATACGTAACAAACTGTATCGGGCTTCGGTGATCGATCAGATCTCGATTCAGACTATCCATAAATCTCGGTGTGAATTCTCTCTTATATCCTGATAACCTTCGTCTTTGGTCTTGCGTGTGGTTCTAAAGTCCGTTTCTTTGAGTTGTGTCCTCCGCCTCCTTCTCAGGTGTTAAGAGAGAATATGCATCATCAATGACCTTCCATCTTTTGCATCTTCTGCTTCAACATTTTGCCTTTGTGCTTCGGTGATGTGGGCTTCTCCTCCATCCTTCTTCCTATCCTGGGCGGGTCAATTGCCTTGTGTCCATTCTTTCCACCGTGTGAGCGTAGGCTCCATGCGCCTCTTCCTCTTATGGTGTGATAATGTTATTATCGACGCCATCATGGCTCTGTTCCTGTCACATTCTTTATTGGATGTGTTGTCCTCGTACATTATTGAACTTCCGCATACTTTTTGTTGTTCTGTTAGGGCTTTTTATTAGTCTTTGGATTTGGAACCCATATCGTTGGCGACTTTACCTTTTGGTGGCTCCTGCACCGGCCTAAACTTTCTGCGGCTTACGTCTGCGACCTGTCGCCGGTTCCAGCCATGCGGTAATGCGTCATCGCGGATTACCGTTAGTTTGTCGTACTCATCTCATCCACGGATATGGTATCTCGAAATGTTCGTATGCAGCAGCTTTTCATTCATCATCTCGATGACTGCTCACGATGTTGTATGAAATTCATAGGTATACTCTTTCTGCTGTCGTCATCTTAAATCTCAAATTACGCATTCTCACGAGCGATTGTGATTTGATAATCCTTGGGATGAACTTTGCCTTCATCGCCATGATCATTCGTCCAGAACTTAATCTTTTGCTTGCCGTTGGAATGTCTATGCAGCGAGCTTCGTCCCGCCATGTCTGCGTGTCCCTTCGTGATGACGTACCTGTATCCTCTTACGTCCTCATGGTAGTGGGTGTCGAGCTCTGAAATCAATCCTAGGAAGCCCTTATGCATCAGGACTCCTTCATGGTGGAATGTCCGTCTTTGTTTGAACTCATCGGGCGATGGCTTTGCAATTAATGTCGGCTCATTGGGTAAATCTTGGTGCAACTTCTCCTTATTGTTCAGCTTCAACCGGAGTCTCGGATCTCAGCGCTGCGATGCGTCTGTGCTGCTTCGTTTCTTTGGTCTGGCTCGGAATCATGCGTACTCTCATTTACGGTTTTTATTGTCTCCTCTTCCTCTTTCTGGTTCCCCTATCATGGATGGGGTGATTATCTTTCTCCTCGGCGGCGTGGTAGAGTTTTCTCTTCTTCTGCGCTCTGAGAATGAGATTTTCTTGCTCGATACCACTGCGGCTGGCACCACTTGAACGCGTCGTCCTCGGGACCTTCTCTTCGCCCGGTAGAAGGCTGAAATGCTCTTCGTCCATATCGGGACTTCAGCTCCATGGGACTCTCATAGTCTCCGCTTGTCTTATTGGGAATCGGTCTCGAGGATCATGAGTCCACGAAACACAGGATCGAGTCTTACCGTCCAGTCCCGATGGATATTCACCCACGGTTTCCTTTATCAGGGAATTTCCCCGTAAGTCGTGCCAGTATGCGTGATCCATCCCTCACGCGGATCCAGAGCTCGAATTAAACAGGTCAATGACCTTCTCCCACCATATGAGGACTTACGCTTTATTGCAGCCCTCGCTATCAGCGACTTAAGCTACCGACGCCAAGTCTCGGGCTTCCAGCTCATTTTCGAGGGTCGCCGAATCGCCGTCTCTCCGCAATGGCTTTGAAACCTCGCGTCCTGTTGAGCTGAAACCCCAGATTTGGGCTTTCACTTGCAGCGAACTCAGGAGTTTGCGGATAATCATATCTCGCCGCATCTTCCCTTTCGCTCTTGTGGTCCCCTTACTTGTAGTTGTCGGGATAAATACCAGCGATATCGCGCTTCTTGACACAATCCGCGCCGCGACTCCAACTCACGAACCCGATAATGCGATTACCCTTATCGTTGACTCCTGCCGAGGTTGACCTTGCATTTTGTCCTCCACTTTCTGCGTTCGCAACCGTTGGAAATTCAGCGTGGTTAGGATATGCGGCGATTCCGTTGTCATCAATACCGCGGGACTTTCAATTCCCGATCCGACTCTCGGGATCTCACATACGATGTCGCTAACATTCAGCAATACGATCATCGATAATGGATGGCGATTTGATGCTGCTTGATTCTACCTCTGAAATCTCTCTTGGATAAAATCCGACTCATCACGGTATGCGACAGCTGTGTCTGAGATCAGCGAGTTGGGATCCTTTCGAGATTTACGTGACCTGAGTCGATTCTCACGACTTAACAAAACCAGATGACTCTCACGGTATCCGATGAATCGCCGGGACTCCTCTACCGCCTCTGGTAACCCTTAACTCCCTCGAGATCTAACTGGCGCAAATGAGTTTAGCGACTTTCATCTGCGAATCCTGAACGTCGATTTCTCCTCCTTGAAGATGTCTTGGAAAGTAAAGCTGAGTGTTCCTTCACCGAACTTTCTCTCCAACACCTGCACTTATAACTCTTGCTTGAACCTTCTACGGCACTAACCTCCTGTGCTCTCCTTTAAAGATATCGCAGAGGTGCGCTATACCTCTGAGCTTTTCCACTTTCGATTCTTTTAGAGAACTTGCAGCGCCTCATACGCTCAGCATTCAACAACGAAGTGTTTAGATCGCTTCCCTACTGCGCTCACAACGACGTGATCGCCCGACCCTCTATGCTCCAAATTTGAAGGCTGAGACTTCTTCGCTATTTACCGCACTCCTTACGCAGCTTCCGGCAACCTACTTCCCGCCGGGTAGATGAACAAAGTTAAACTAAAGGCCTTCATCTAGCGCCTCACTTTGGATGAATTCCAAAGCTGCACACCCAACTGAGGGAATCTCTGGCTTCCGGATAGAGCTTGGTGGACTGATTCTCTCTCCCTTCGGACAGGTTTGAAACATGAAATCACATACACATCATATACAAAGCAAATGCATAACAAGGAAACAACATTCCTTGGTACAACATCCAATTACCACCAAGAAATAGCACGAAACTAATGTACTTGAATCAAAGCACTTTCTAATAATTTCAAATATGCGTACATGGGTGTTCTTCCTCTAATGTCTACACTTGCTCTTCTCTTCTCCAGATACTTCCTCTATTGACCACTTCTATCTTACAAAGTAGGTACAATGAGGGTGTCATAATACATTTTCCCTCTCGGACTCTAAACTGACAAATCTAGAATTTCAGGAAATCCTATCACCAGAAGCATTAACTAATAAATGCCTCCCTGTCTACTTAGGACGAGAGCTTAAGGCTCAATGTCCAATACAACATACAATGCGCGTCCATAAAATGGTTCATTAAAGACTTGTTCTACAATCCCAAAGCACTTCAAGAATTTGGGTTTGTTTATCCAGTGATCTGGGAAAAAGGTTGGTTGAAGATTAGATAGCGGTTGGTTGGGCGAGAGTTCGTGGGATCAATACATCTTTATGTTGATGACATGATATACACCGGAAATCTTGTGCATCAGGTTGAGATGGCGGATCTTGGCATAATGAAATAATTTTTGAGAGTTAAGTTGACCAAGAAATCAAGCTAGGACGTTTTCATTGCTTGTGAAATAGTGCAGGGGATTTAGGATTGACCAGAGAAATCATTAAAAGGGATTTTTATTTTTCAACAAAAGTATGTAGACATCATCAAAATATTCTACATTGGAGAATTTATGATCAACATAGCTCTATACCCTGACTTAAATTTGAACTGACAAGATAGAAGACCCTACAATGGATTCACTGGGAGATGACAGGGGCGCTTTATTTTTATAGACAACACTTGAGCATTATCAATGTAACTGTTGAGTTTAATAGGGAGTATTAATTATTTTACCTGATTTCTTGTTTTGTCATTTTTTTGGGTGAGAGAAAAAAAATCCATATGATTGAGTTTGAATGTATAAACATCATCATGTGATTGCAATGAAACATCCATCAACATTGTCACACCAATTATATCTATTTCTGTGTGGATCATTTGATTCCATCATTTTAGTTACAATGATATGAATACTTAGTCTTTTCACTTTCTTAAGTGTGAAATGGAAAGAGAAATTTTTACCAGATGGATGTCAAGTCGACCTTCTTGAATGGTGTCTTAGAAAAAGAGGGAATCTATGTGTGAAGAAGTCTATGTGTATCAACCACTTGGATTTGAAGTCCAAGAGCACCCAGGCAAAGTGTATTGGTTGAAGAAATCCTTCTATGGCTTAAAACAATCAAGATCTTGGTACACCATAATTTATACTTACTTGATCAAGAGTGGTTTCAGCAGAAGTCAAAATGAGCCGACTCTTTATACCAAAATAGATCAACAAGGTATTATGATTGTCTTTATTTATGTTGATGACATGATATATCTTGGAAATCTTGTTGCATCGAGTTTGGGATAACCAGGATCTTAGCATAATGGAAAATAGTTTTAGGGGATTGAAGTTATTGAGGAAATATAAAAGGGATTTTTTTATTTGTCAACAAAAGTATGTAGTAGACATCATCAAAATATTCCACATGGAATACTGAAATCCAGCAGAAACTCATATACCCCCAGGCACAAAGGAAACAAAGGTGAAGACAAATAAGAATTACCACAGTGGATTCTACTTTTCTTCAAGAAGTTTAGTAGGCAATTTGTTGTAGCTCATACATCTATTGGGCACGATATTTCTTGTATGCACATCTGTGGAGCTTTGTTTTCGGGTTCATGGAATCTCCCAAAGATTCTCACGGGAAGATGGCGAAAAGGTTTCTAAGATATATTGGTTGTTGGCATAATGAAATAGTTTTTGGGGATTGAGATTGACCAATCAACCAAAGGGATTTTTATTTGTCAACAAAAGTATGTAGTAGACATCATCAAAATATTTTGCATGGAAGACTACAATCTAGCAGAAACTCCTATACCCCTAGGAACAAAACAAAATTGAGCAAGCAAGATGAAGGCCCTACAATGGATTCTACTTTGTACAAAAGTTTAGTAGGCAATTTGTTGTATCTTACATCAACTAGGCCTGATATTATGTATGCATCTGGCCGACTTTGTTTCCGGGTTCATGGAATCTCCCAAAGATTCTCACGGGAAGATGGCGAAAAGGTTTCTAAGATATATTGGTTGGCACTCTCAATTTTGGTTTATGGTACACTCAATCTACATATAATCATCTTTCTGGTTACACTGACAGTGATTTTGCAGGCAACCTAGTTGACCGAAAAAGAACCTCAAGGTATGCTTTTCACCTGGGCACAAATATGATTTCTTAGGCATCAAAGAAGCAACCCATTGTATCAATATCTTCTGCAAAGGAAATGTATGTCGCTGATACCTCAACTTCCTGTCAAGTTGTGTGGCTATGAAGACTATTAAATGACATGTCATCCAACCCGTGACAATACTTCACCAATTGCTTTATTAAAAAAGCATGTTTTTCATAAGAAAAAAAAACACACTCACACTCATTTTCACTTCATATGCGAGCTAGTCAATAATGGTGACCATTTTTTATTTTCAGAGACAACACTTGGGCATTATCAATGTGACTGTCACTCTTCAAGTGCCTCACGAGACCATCTCACAAACATCTTTACAAAGCCATTGGGAAAAACCATTTTTGATTTTCAGAGACAACACTTGGCATTATCAATGTAACTATTGAGTTTAAGAGGGAGTGTTGGGCATTATCAATGTAACTGTTGAGTTTAAGAGGGAGTGTTAGTTATTTGCACAATTTCTTGTTTTGTCATTTTTGGGGTGAGAGAAAAAAAATTCATATGATTGAGTTTGAATGTATAAACATCATCATGTTATTGCAATGGAAACATGCATCAACATTTTCACACCAATTATATCTATTTCTGTGTGGATCATTTGATTTCATCATTTTCGTTACAATGATATGAATACTTAGTCTTTTCACTTTTAAAAGCATCTCAAAGGTCTTGAGTGATATATAGCAATACAATTATGGTATTTCTTGAGTGATATATATTTCTTGAGTGATATATAGCAATACAATTATGATATTTCTTTGAATGTAGTGTAACTCTTCATATTGTGTAGTAAGATAACTATTCATACTATGCATTAAGACGATGCTAATTATGTGTTTGGATGAGAGAAAAAAGGTCTATATGAGTGAGTTTGAATGTATAAACACCATCCATTAATAATGARAGTGACAACCCAACTAGAATATAAATTATCCATCATTTACCACACCAATGATATCAATTTCTTTTAGAATACTTTTGTTTTAATTTTCTCATGTGATTGTGATTGAGATGGAAACATCCATATGAGTGATATGTGTTTGGATGATAGAAAAAAAATCCATGTGTTTGGATGAGAGAAAAAAGATCCATATGAGTGATATGTGTTTGGATGAGAGAAAAAAGATCCATATGAGTGAGTTTGAATGTATAAACATCATCCATTAACCCAAGTAGAATATGATATTTCTTTGAATGTAGTGCAACTCTTCATATTTTTTTGAAAAATAATTCAGAATAATTTCACCTTGGTTGAAAGATAAACAACATATATATTTCATAAACAAATTATGGCCAGAGAGAGCCAAATTACCACACTGCAAATTTGCATTATAACTGTGTAAAGCCTTCAACAATATACTAGGGATGGCACATAACACAAAATATTAAGGAGAAGGGGAATCGATCCATGCATAAACAGTTCAACCACCGACAACGACCCAAACCCGGATTTGGCCATCGGTGTACCCCGAATACAAG
>SNQJ01S0236910.1:0-13789 GCA_010110895.2 Picea sitchensis | reverse complement strand
GTGTCTTGGAGGTCCTAACCTTGCAGGGTAGTTTGGGTGGGTAGTCATTTTATATTCGTTATCTGATTGAATGTTGTTGTAAATTGTTTCAAGATGATATTGATGTGCCAATCTGCTACGCTATTTATGTTTATGTGTCGCTATCCTTCGTTGATGCGTTGAATGCGTCATTAGTGATTTACATGATGAGTAGCTGGTACTGCCTTTACTTATGATGTTGTTTATTAGGCACTGATGTGATCATGTGTTGATGTTAAATTCTTAATGAAAAAATGTTTTTTTTACCTTTTGTGCTTCACTTTTCTAGTCATAATAGAGGGGTCATTACATATGGCATCAGAGCAGGTCATTACGCCTTCCACTTTATTAAACACTTGATTAATAATTTATCACTAATTAAATTGAATTGTGTCCCTACATGTAATCATGGTTAGAGGATGCCACGAAGGTAGATGGCGTGGTGCTAGGGGAGGAGGCGTGACGCCTCTTGTAGCATCACGCCAGAGGGGTCTAACCCCCAAGGAGAAGAACAAGTCATTTGATAGGAGCATATTGTTGTGGGGGATGTGGTTGGGTTGATGAGATCCTTTCAGAGGATATCAATGGCCTTGATCAATCATCTGGATAGAGATGATGCCAAGGATATTGTACCCCTAGAGGGTCCACAACACACCCCAGTCGGTACTGGTAGCATTCACAGAGAACTCGAGAAGGTCAAGTTTCTCGAGTTCTTGGGTTCCAGGGATGGTGCAGACATCGAGGAATGGTTGGAGAACATGGCGATGTGCTTCACACGTCGCAGATACACCTCCAACATGAAGGTCCACATGGTGGTCTCTCAGCTGAAGGGGAGCACTCTTCTATGGTGGAAGATGATCCTGCCACAACTGAACATGGTCGTCGAAGATGTGTCATGGGAACTATTTGAGGAGCGGTTTCGGGAGAGGTATTCGTCTGAGGAATTCAATAGGCGCCAGCTCAATGAATTCAACGCCTTAGGACAGATCCGTCATATGGTGCCCGAGTATGAGGCCTCTTTCATGGAGCTACTTAGGTATGATCCACATCTGAAAATCAAGAAGATCAAGGTCAACACGTTTGTGTTTGGCCTTAATGTCAACATTCGTGCAAAAGTGAGGATACTAATGCCTCAGACGTTGCACGATGTTGTCTAGAAGGCCCTCATAGCTGAGGAAGAGATGATCAGTGGGGGTTAGAGCAAGACTCCTGTGAGAACGACATGACAGGCAACATCTAGTGTGCAGTAACATTAGACACCAACTAGACATCCATCAGGGTATCGAGGCACTCTGAGAGGATCCACGTTCATGATACCACAACGGATGACGCCTCAACAATGGAATCCCTAAAGAGGACCACAACACCAACAACAATGTAATCCGTAATGAACCAATTCATGCCTGTTCAATAGAATATACTAGGGTTCTAGGCTCGAGGGCCATCATCTTCTACTTTAGGGACCATGATTACTAGACCGAAGACCAAATGTTGGACATGTGGAGAGCCACATTACTAGCGTGACTGTCCAGTTGAGAGGTCTAGAGAAGCCAGGTCAACTGGACACACTACAATAGGATATTTTGGCAAGGCATATCAGATTCATGCAGTGGTGAATAACCGCCAGGCCAAGCACCAGTCTACTGTGCTCGAGACATCAGGTACCATCGGTGACCATACCTTTAGTATTTTGATATATCGAGGTGCTACAGAGAGATTTATTTATGGTACAGCGCTAAAAATAATTAAGGTAAAGGGAGTCAAATAGGATGATTTTAGCTACATGGAAATGGCTTCGGAAGCCAAGCAAAAGGTTGGAGGAAAGGTTACAGACTGTATCCTTAACCTCAGATATTTTGTCACGAAGGCCAACTTGTACATCATGATATTAGGATCTTATGACGTCATGATTGGTATGGGTTGGTTGGAATCGCATGATGCGATACTCAACTGTAAGACGAAACGATTGAGTTTGACCGACGATGAGGGATAGATATGAGTGATTATAGAAAGAAACCAGGGAGTTTCCCTAAGGTTAATCTCCTCCCTACAACTACAAAGGATGCAAGCTATATGCAATATTAGTGCTGAACCACAAGGGTGTGGCGGAAGGACAAGAAAAACTTCTGGTAGTACAAGAGTTTGTAGATGTATTCCTAGAAGAGTTACCAGGTTTTCCTCCTGAAAGGGAATTGGAATTTACCATTGACTTAAAACCTGGAACTGAACCGATAGCAAGAACACCTTATCGGAAGTCGACCCTTGAGTTATAGGAGTTGAAAATGAAACTGAAAGAGTTGCTGGACCTAGCACTTATATGTCCAAGTGTGTCACCTTGGGGTGCGTATGTTATTTTCATATGGAAGAAGGATGGGTCATGGAGACTCTGCATTGACTACCATCAATTGAACAAGGCAACGATCAAGAACTAGTATCCGTTGCCAAGAATATATGATTTTTTTGATCAAATATAAGGCACGGTAGTGTTTTCGAAGATCGAATTGAGATCATGATATAACCAATTACAGATCAAGGAGGAAGATATTCCTAAGACTACATTCAAGATGAGGTTTGGACATTATTAGTTTACCGTTTTAGCATTTGGAATGAAAAACTCCCTAGGGGTATTCATGAGCTTGATGAATGCGGTGTTTCGTGAATACTTGGACAAGTTTTTTCAATTATTCATTGACGACATTTTGATATATTCTCGGATGATGGAATAACATGATGAACATTTTTGCTTGTATTACATTGTTTACGAGAGAACAAATTATTCGGAAAACTGTCGAAATTCTCTTTCTATCAATCGAGGATTCATTATTTAGGGCATGTTATCTCTGGCGAAGGAATAGTTGTGGATCCAATGAAGGTAGAGGCTATTATGGAATGTCTTGTGCCAACGAATGTACCATAATTACGTAGCTTCATGGGTTTAGCTAGATATTATCGACGGTTTTTTGAAGGTTTTTCAAAGATGGAAAATCCAATTACGGAATTGTAGAAGAAAAATAAGAAGTTTGTTTGGACCGAGAAATCCGTGGAAGCATTTCAAAGGCTCAAGTAGTTTTTGATGACCGTACCGATACTAAAGGTCCCCGACATGGATGAGGACTTCTTGGTATGCACAGACGCATCCAAGGAAGGCTTAGGTGGAGTCTTGATGCAAGATGGTCGAGTGATCTCTTACATATCAAGGAAGTTAAGAAAACATGAGGAGAACTATGCGACACACAATTTGGAGTTGTTGGCCATTGTGTATGCCCAGAGAGTGTGGAGACACTACCTGATTGGATGGAAATTCGACCTAAAAACAGATCATTGTGGTTTGCAACACTTTTTTACACAAAGTGACTTGAACGCGCGGCAAATATGTTGGTCAGAACTGATTAGCGAGTACGATTTTGAGATTACCTACATAAAAGGAACATTGAACAGAGTGGCAGATGCGTTGAGTCAGAGACCACGCATATTTTTGATGATACCTCTCTAGACGAATCTTCCTGAAATGATTCTAACTATAAAATGCGATGATGACTAGTATGAAGAGGTTAAGGAAAATATTAGACAAGATACCATGTTGGTACCAAAATTTGATGGATTTACTGTGGAAAATGACAGATTAATTAGGTATAAAAACCAGATTTATGTACCACCTAACAACGAGTTGAGAAGTTTGATCTTAAATGAAGCTCATAGAGAAGTGTACATGGCTCATCCAGGAGTCACGAATATGAGGGAAAACCTTAAACCCTTATTCTTCTGGAAAGGAATGAAGGTGGACATAGTCAACTACGTGGCGAGATGTCTAGAATGTTAGCAAGTGAAGGCTGAACATAGACATACGGAAGGATTACTATAGCCACACACTATTCCAGAAGCAAAATAGGAGGTCATTTCGATGGACTTTATTTTGGGATTGTTGCTGACAGAAAGGAGGCATAACTCGATTTTCGTGTTAGTAGACACTATAACGAAGATTGTACATTTTATTCCTATGCGTATGACGTATCAAGCGCCAAACATAGCTAGATTTTTTTATCAACGAGATTGTGAGATTTCATGGCATGCCTAAGAGGATCATATCCAATCGAGGATCGATGTTTACATGATGATTTTGGAGTATTTTCCAAGAGGCCTTGGGAACCCGACTTAACTTTAGTATATCATATCACCTGGAGACAGACGGGAAGACAGAAAGAACGAACCAGATATTGGAATATATGTCGCGTATGTACGTGATGGACCAACAAAAGCGTTGGGAAGAGTTCTTGCCACTGGTAGAGTTTTCATACAACAATAACTATCAAAGCACCATAAAGGTGGCACCTTTCGAGTTTCTTTACGGGCAACCATGTCAGACACCTTTGAGCTGGGATCAACTTGAGGATAGGGTCCTGGTAGGACCAGAAGTGATCCAAGAAATGGAATACCCAATGAAAATGATAAGACAAAGGATTAAAGAAGCTCAAGATCGACAGAAGAGTTATGCCGATGCGCATCGCGTTGACCGTAGTTATGAAGGTGGTGATCGATTTTTCTTTCGGGTGAAACTGCACAAGAGTTCAATCAAGTTTGGAAAGGTTGATAAGAGTTCGATCAAGTTTGGAAAGGTTGATAAACTATCTCCTAGGTTTGTGGGACCTTTCAAAATTGTGGAAAGGAAAGGGCCCGTGGCCTATCAATTAGCCTTGACTGATTCTTTGAGGCGTATGCATGATAATTTTCATGTATCTATTTTGAGACATTATGTTAGTGATCCTACACATGTGATTGACATGAGTTCTTTGCAGGTGTCGGATGAGGGTGCACTCACGACAGAGCCAATCCGCATTCTGGACCATCACATTTGAAAAATACGACATCAAATAGTCGATAAAGTCAAGGTCCAGTGGGACAATTATAGTCCACACTCGGTTAACTGGGAGGACGCATATGATATGCGCCAGCAATTTCCATTTTTATTTGATAGTTAGACATTTAGATCTTGTCAGATACTTTATTTATTGCACATATATACTATGAAACTTTGGGACGAAGTTTAAAACAAGAGGGGGTGTATGTAATATCCCGCTCTTGCACGCACATGATTTGAATTATTCTTTGAGGACACTTGCGTGCAAGTGATCCGGTTTTAGTATATGGTTGTCTGTTCTCTTATGGATTCTTATGATGATGTTGATGATTATGATGTTATGTTATTTGATATCGATGTATTGACATATGATACTGACAATTTTCCTCTGAGTGTGTAGGACACTTGACAGATTGAATATGCCACTGGCATCAATGGACTTCCTTGGACTCCGGATCGAGTCAGGGAGTGGACTCTATTGGTTTGGGTATTTTTATCTTATGCATATGTGACATGTGATTAGGTATATTATGATGTTTTTTTATGGATCATTGACAATGCTTCATTGATGGATGCAGGTTGATGATTTCTTGCTAATCAGACTCACATAAGGAGTAAAGGGGCCATGCACAACAACCATATATTGAGGGAGAGGTGTGGTAGTAGCCCTACCACAACCTACTATCACTCTCATCGTGGATTGAATTGTAGTTTGACAATTACCTAGTTCAAGAGATCCACGATGCCATGAGGGAAGATTGAGACAATCGCTCATGAAGATTCTAAGGGGCACGCATTAAGGCAAGGTCCTTATTCCTTAGAGGCCCTTAGTATCTCACAAGGTCGCCTGATCGAATATTGACTCTAAGGGTTGGACAACTACCAAAACCAGTCAAAGGTGAGTGGCACCCTTGGAGCACATAGTGTGTCTTGAAGGGCATGTCGCATAAATAAAACATGAATAAAGGTGAGTGACACCCTTGGAGCACGGAGTGTGTCTTGAAGGGCACGTCGTGATTTTTAATAAAGGTGAGTCAATGAACCTAGGTGCCTAGAAAACAATATTTGTTTTGAGATTGTTGGACTTAAAATAATTATTAAATGGGTAATTTTTGTTAATTATAAAATCTCCTTAAAAATTCTAAGCCTAGCTTAAAAATTTGAGCCTAAGTCTAAAGTGGGTAAGAAGACTAAAAATTAAATTATAAATTTAATAAATGGTGGGGGATGAAGAAAAATCAAGTTAGGAATTGAAAGAGTAAAAATTTATATCTAAAGATTTAATTATATAAATGTGTGCAAAAGAATACCAAATTGGAAACTAAGATAAGAAAGGAAATAAACGTAAAAGGATGTGGAAGCATAGAAATGTATCTAGTCTAGTCTAATTAAATAACTTTCCTAAATTAAACACAACTAAGTTTTAGAAAGGCGCCAGTCATTAAAAGGGAAATAGAGGGAATAAATAGACAAATATGAGTAATTTTAAGAGCGCTTTTAGGATGGGTGAGGAAAATTGACATTTAATTAAATTAAATGGTGAATTTTTGGTGCAACTAAGGGAACGAGTGAGAAGTGTACGGGGGAGAGTAATTCCTAATTAATTTAAAAAAAATGAATTAAATGTGAAAATGGCAAGTGGTCACTAAGAAAATTTCTATAAAAGAAATGGCTGAGAGGAGGAATGGATCATGACTGGTATGAGTAAAGTTATGATGCCAAAATTTCTTTGACTGATTTTACTTGTGAGAGTTGGGATACCCAACTCGAGAAAGAGAGTGGTAGCTTGACCTTGTGAGATGAGTTGGGAGCTAGAGTTTTCTGGTTGTGTTTGTGCATGGCCCCTTTGTGGCTTGGGGGGATAAGGGGGAAGAAGAGTACCCCTAGCATTGGATATGAGGTATCGGTGTAGTCTCGACAGTTAGCAGGCAGAAGACAAGAGGGAGAGAAAGCGTGGAATAACAACTTCGGATTCTTCACCTTCGGTTATGGTAATCCTAAACTGAGATTGAATTCAATAAGTTTCAAATTAAAATGTAGTTTAATTCTATTGTATAGTGTTGTAAATTTAGGGTGGATTATTTTGTAGTAAAATATATGATGGAATGTTTTAAAATTTTGTTTTTTGACCCTGAAACCATCACCCTGGTAGCGAGATTCTTGTAACGAGTTCTCCCAGAAACTTGATTTCTCCAATGACTGGTGCACCCTTCCAGTGCTCTTTAACTTGACGAATTTCAAGTGGCTAAGAGCGCCAGTCCTTGCCATTTTACCTTCACCAAATTGAATGCTCAGTGTGCCATGTCCTTCCTTGCTCTGCATTTTTATCTAAACTAGACAACGTTTCTTTTCCCTTGCCCAACATGCAGTGACCCTTGTGTTTTAACCTTTCACCCCGTGCCTTCCTCTAAAGTTTTNTGGAATAACAACTTCGGATTCTTCACCTTCGGTTATGGTAATCCTAAACTGAGATTGAATTCAATAAGTTTCAAATTAAAATGTAGTTTAATTCTATTGTATAGTGTTGTAAATTTAGGGTGGATTATTTTGTAGTAAAATATATGATGGAATGTTTTAAAATTTTGTTTTTTGACCCTGAAACCATCACCCTGGTAGCGAGATTCTTGTAACGAGTTCTCCCAGAAACTTGATTTCTCCAATGACTGGTGCACCCTTCCAGTGCTCTTTAACTTGACGAATTTCAAGTGGCTAAGAGCGCCAGTCCTTGCCATTTTACCTTCACCAAATTGAATGCTCAGTGTGCCATGTCCTTCCTTGCTCTGCATTTTTATCTAAACTAGACAACGTTTCTTTTCCCTTGCCCAACATGCAGTGACCCTTGTGTTTTAACCTTTCACCCCGTGCCTTCCTCTAAAGTTTTGGGGTATTGAGTGGAGTGATCTGCATTTTTTTCTCTATCTATACAAGTCTAGAAGAGGGTAACAAATGCGATGTTGTTGTTTAATCACTATTCTAGTTGGGCTGTGGGGTTCTCCTTACGTAGTGAACCCCAACACAGACGTGAGCTCATTTTATGTTAATGACTGGTGCAACCCGAGGGGAGTGCCTATGCGTTTCTACCTTACCCAGTGCCTCAACCCCAAGCGCTACATTTTTCCCTCTATGGATGATCTCCCAACGATTGGTGTCTTCTGCTTTGCGTTTCTGAGAAGTAAAGGCTCTACGTCTTCTGCCTTGACCAACGTCTTCACCTTATCATTACTCTATGTTTTTTTGATTATTATTACCCTGGAGAATTCCTCAAGAAGTCTGTGATGGAATGCTTTCCCTCTGCATTTTTTTTATGATTATTATTCTCATTGCCTTTTTCTCTGCATTTTGGAGACCCAGGGCACTTCCCCCTCTCTCTTTACCTAGCTAAATGGTTCATTATATCTTTGCGTGTTGCCTTAATAAATCAGAGAAATTTATGTTGCCTTCTCTATGTGATTTACCTCCTTTTTACACATCGTTTTTCCTTACAAAATATCAATGTTTTTGCCTAAATAAGTCAACAAAATTTATATTGCCTTCTCTCTACGATTTACCTCCTTTTTACACAACATTTTCGTAGATTCCCTAAGCAAATTTATTCTTGTTATCTTTGAGATTTTATTTCCTTCTTTCAAGCATTAACCTCTGTGAATATTTGATCACCCTCAACGAATTTATCAGGAGCATCTCTGCGATTGAGCACTTAAGGACGCCCTGTGTGCATTGACGAGGGGGAAACCTTTTGAAACCTGTGTGGAAACCTTTTTCTATTGATTGCGAGGTCCATTTTTGGGCTAGTTGAACTTCAGTTAATTATTATTGATAAGAGTCTATAATTAAAAATGAAAAGGTCTTAATTCTTTCATTTAATCGTTATTTTTCATTCTTTGGATATTTGAATAAAATTTATATTAGAATGATATTCATTGTAGGAAAAAGGTTGAGTACCTTTCATTCAAATTTTATTTTATCTTAGATTAATTGAATAATATTCATGTGTAGGAGAATGACATGTAATTAAATATTGGAGGTTGATATTAAACATATCTTCATGTTTACTTCATTTGGCCATTTCTATGTAAACATTAATGTTAGCTAGATATATCACTTTTAGATGTTTAGTTGTTAGTTGACGATTGCGCATTGGATATTAATGGTTAATTTTTTAGATACTTGCGCCATGAATTTAAACTTGTTGGATGACTATCTAAGTAAATAGATTCTCTGTGCACACTAAAATTATACTGTAATGTATGTTGTTATATATTAGACTTTTTGTGCGCAACAAAAACATGATGTAAAGAATGATTGTTAGACATTGGACTTCTTGCACTATGAAAATTTGTTGATGTGTAATGACTAAGTAATGGGTCATCTCGTGCCATTGAATTAATGCTGATAGCAGATGAATTGATTGATTATTTCATCTGTGCCTTAATTTAATTGATAATTACTTGCGCCATAATATATAGCTAGGGGTGGATTGACATGTGTTTAGTTACTTTTGGCGCCATTAAAATTTAATGAATATTTACCTTGCGCCATTGCTTATGCTGTGATTAAATAATTGGATTGCTTGCGCATTGGAATAATGATGGACATAAAATAATTTAGCTTTGATTACTCACGCGCATTGCAATAATAGTGATGCACGATTAGTTTAGTCGTAAAATTTACTTGCGCGCCTTAAATTAGGTGGGAGTGTGATTTCTTCGTCATTATTCTCTTGCACCTTTGAATTTAATGTTGATCACTCTTGTGTCATGAATAAGTTGGTAATTAATCTTGCGTCATGGATTATTAGATATATGACTGATTTAGTGACTATTTTTCTCTTGCACCATTACTTAAGTTGACATGTGATTGTTCTAGAATTGTTTACTCTTGCACGTAGTGAATATTTAAATGTTGATGTATGATTAATAACGATCATGATTACCCTTGTGCCATGATTAATTGATGAATAATATTGATGGATTGATCTAGTTGATGTTGGAATTGTTTGTTAGTGGGATGTAGACACCTCCTTGTTCCTCAGAACAGTCGTCGGCCCTGAGAACTTAAATGGTTAAAATCAATTGGAACCTAGTCTTGAGCATTGCTTATGTGTCCTGAAGGTCCTAATCTTGCAGGGTAGGTTGGGCGAGTAGTCATTTTATATTCGTTATCTGATTGAATGTTGTTGTAAATTGTTTCAAGATGATATTGATGTGCTAATCTGCTACGTTATTTATTTGTATGTGTTTCTATCCTTCGTTGACGCATTGAATGCATCGTTAATTATTTCCATGATGAGTAGCTGGTACTTCCTTTACTTATGATGTTGTTGATTAGGCATTGTTGTGATCGTGTGTTGATGTTAAATTCTTAATGATTTTTTATTTTTTATACCTTTTGTGCTTCGCTTTCCTAGTCATAACCAAGGGGTCATTACATCGAACGACATAGTAACAATGACCAACCAAAAAGGAACCATGTTCCAACAATCCCTGACCTAGACCTCCTAGGTACCTAATTATAGATGTTTTTGTCTTACCAGCCATTACATATTCTTACCAAAACACTAACCCTATCATGGCTAGGTATTCTTGCATGCACACCTCACATGATTTCCTCTTTTGCATGCACATCTGTTTTGCACATGCTGCTTTTCCTTCTTGCGTGTTTTCCTTACACGTGATGCTTTTCCTGCATGCACGTCTGCCTTACACATGCTTCTTTTCCTACCAACTTTATTTCTACCACGTTGTGATTTTCTCCCAAATTGGGCCTGCACCCAACAAGCCCCCAACACTGACATCGTGACTCATCCCGAGTCACTTCCTAACTCGAACATTTATCAGTTCTTCATACATATTTGCTATCCATTGGAACTACTTCTGAGCCTGGCTGCTCCTCGATGACATGGCCTTGATCACCTATGCAGTGACCGATGGTCGTAAGTTCTTTCCCCCCTCCAAGCCTATCTGTGTGAGGCAAACTTTTGCTGTGTCAATTTCCACGACCAACTGTTTTTCCTTTTCTAGTAGGGGATCCAACTGATCCTTCTGTGCGATCTTTTGTGCCTGCACCGCTTTTTATTCTCCCTGAAGGTTCTTCATTTCTGCGACAATCTTTATCTTCTCTTTAAGTGACATTCTCCTTTGTCGCTACTTGACAACTGCCATTGTTGCATGCAATTTATCTTCCTTTCCTTGCATCTCTTGTAATATCCCATCCTCTAATAGTTGTGTCCATAGTTGGTCGCTCTTTTCCAATAGTTTTTCCACTCTATGTATGTTCTGCATTATTTTTTCTACAGTTGTTGTTGTGTGTTGCTCTCTTTACACTTGAAATGTTGGAGGAGTAGTAGGTACTACACACTCCTCCAGTTCCTTGATCTTCTCTTTATATTGCACCAGGGCCTATGCTATTTTCCTCATCTTCTCTTCAAAATATGCTTCTTTCGATTTTGCACTGTCGGGGATGGCTTGAAATACTCCACTTATCTGTTTCTCCATCTCCTCCACTTTTTGGTGTGTTGGATTTCTCTCCTACCCTTCCTGGCTAAGTGCCTCCTTCACCGAGGTGTTGTCTTCCTATGCCAATTGTAAGTTCGTTGCATCCTACCTTGCTCTAGATTGAATCTCCTGCACAACTCTCACTTGCAATTTATATGACGCTTTAGTTGGAATCTTGGGAAATGCCAAGTCCAACCTCTCAATGTATTTTAGGGCCTTCTGTGTTGTCTCCTCATCGACAAAGAACATCTCTGGTGTTATGATGAAATTAACACTTCCCTGTGTCGTGATGTGCACGGTCTCTCCAACATGTACTTCTTCTCTAGTGGGTGTTGGTTTCTCATTCTGTTTCTGCTCCGCCCTGATCCTCAACTACTCCATTGCAGTTTTTACCTCCTGTACTTTCTCTAGAATTGAAGCTCGATGATTCTCCACGTTTTCCCATACCTTCGATAGTCTATCTTCCACTATCGTTGCTATCAGTTCCACATCATCTATTGTCAATGATGTTTCCATTGGTTTTCTGTGGGTCTTTTCCTTCTTCCTAGTGCCACTTGATTGCTCCCATGGCCTTTTTCTTTGGGCATCTGATGGCTCAAATAACTCTGGCATCTATGTATCCATGCATGTATCCTTCCCAAATTCTTCTTCCATGGATACCTCTTGTGCCTCCGTCTACACTTATTTTTAACTCACTTGTCCTGTTTGTCCTCTTGGTGCCTGCTTTGTGCCCGGTGGACCCTGTGTAGGACCACGTTGTGACTTCATTTGTGTCCTTCTTTTATTTCGAATTGGGTTGCTTTCCCCCATTGTACTTATTGTTGTCTTATTTTTCTGGTTAACGCCATTCCTACCTATTTGCTGCATAGGCATTGTGCTACCCTGCGTCTGGATTTGTACTGTTGGCGTTTCTCTTGGAATCTCTGCACTTCCCACTCCTCAAGCCACTCTTGGACCTCCATGTGGATGTCCTGCGTTGTCACGCAATACTTAAGCTACAACGACTCCTTTGTGGGATCCTTCTTTGCCTACATCCACATGTTGTGGCGTGATGCATGGAAATTCTCTTTCTGTCCAAACTCCTGGACAGTTTCTGGGGAGATTCTCCATGTATCCACCAAGATATTCTGGATCTCTATTAGGTATAGTGAAAACATGTCGTTATTGTATTTTTTTTTCTTGGGATTTGTTATGCTTCGTAGCAATGTGTAGCGTGTTGCGCCACATTTTCCTATCCTTGATAGGAACATAGTGTACGTGGGTTCTTGCCACCCCATAAGTGTAATGAGGATGAGTAACCACGAATAGTGGAACTCAGAGCCCCAAAATTGCACGTCCTTGCAATATTTAAGGAACAAGCTGAGTAGATAAGGGCCCCAGCTCATCGAGCTCCCCTTTGCGCACTGCGTCGGAGCTGCTACTACTCCTTCGGGCACTTCTTGTTTTCAACACTTGTGCATTAATTTACAACCGAGAAATATTGTTGCAAACAGTGTCGCAGGATCATTGATCTCCCTGATCCTGATACCTTTGTTACCCCTTTCTGCACCATAGTTTGCTTTGATCTCATCTGAGATGGATTTCTCCTTAGTTTTTTCTTCTAGGTATTGTTCCAGATTCTCCCCATCTGTGGGTAGCCTTGTAATCACTCTGATGAGATCGACATTGATAGGAACTGGCATATCCATCCACAAGATGCATCCGTGCACCCTCACTAACATTTGTTTGACACATCCTTTTATGTATTTCCCGCGCCCGAAGTGCGGTATGTATAATAATTTCATGATGTCGGTGTTGTACAATCCCAGGATCCACTACGCAGGCTTGAACAATGGCGCGCTTGATGGGCCTTCTCCTTTTCTCTCTAGGTAGATTTGTGCTACCAAATATGGGAACTTTATGGAATCTGAGACATCATGCTCGAAGTATTTAAGACTATCGACTCCTCCTGCAATGTTATCTTCAGTCCTCACTCCCTTGGGAATTTTCAGCATCACTATACCTAGTTCTTCCTATGTGCATTGTATGACCTGCACATTGCTTTCTTCTCTCACCTTATCTTTCCCTTGTGGGGACAATACCCCACCCTCTAGTATGGCCTCTTTCTCTGTTTCCTGCTCTGGTTCCGGATCTAGGCCCTACTACGTGAAATCCGTGGCTGATTTGTTTTGTTGTGGCCCTTTTCCCCTAAACGCGCCAGATTCCGTCCGTTCGGCGTCCTCTTCCGGTTGCTCGTGCTCCTGTGCAGGTTCCTGGTCCTCTTCCACATGCAATGTGGTCTGTGTTAAGAACCAAACATCAATATAGCATATAAAAACCTCAGGAAAAGTACTCAACGCCTTGAAAAAGAGATAATTTCAGATAATAAGCCTCTTCGAGGGGGCAACCTCCTTTTACCCCACTTAAATGTTCAAGTACAAGA
>SNQJ01S0236909.1:0-13789 GCA_010110895.2 Picea sitchensis | reverse complement strand
TGGATGTCCTTAGGAACAAATTTGAAACTAATAAATATAGATCTACTTTGAGCTGGACATTGAAAAGGAGGAATGAATCTACCCTTCAAATATGTTATCATTTTTGACAAGCAAAATGCCCCATGATACTATCAAAGGAAGAGCTTTAAATTCCTTAAGTCATGGCTTCTACTGTCATTGCTTAAATAATTTTGTAATTTATTACCCCTACCAATCATCCATTTCCCATGTTAGTCATTCCATTTCAACCCATACCTTGGATGAATAGGGACATGCTATAAGAATATGACCAACGGTTCCCTCATATTCCTTACATAAAGTGCATCAACTTGGGTCTTGTTGATTCCTCTTCTCCAATACCTACTAGGTATGTGATTTGTGTTAGGATATTTAGACACTTAGGAGTTAGTTAAGATCTACTAGGTATAATGTGTCTTTAGGTAAAAGTGTGTTTCTTTAGTATGTATTAGTATGCATTTGTAGTTAGGAAATACGACGGTCACGATATGTTCCCGACATAGAGTGATTGGACAGTTCATATTCTCCTCGATCTTAACAACCATTGATCCGTGGCTTAGCACCCGATTGGTCCATGACATTTATTTAAAGAGCACGGAGGATCATTTCCGATGATCGATTGTGAGAAACTCTCTTTAAAATCTCTCTGTAATTTTTTTCGTTTGCATTAATAAACTGCTCGAAGTGGCCGCATTGGTTGGGGCCACGTTGAAGGATCATTTCCCGGTAAGAGGCTATCAAAACATCAAGCGTGTTTATCTTTGATACGTTTGTGTGAGTGGATTTACTTGAAGGTGTTCTTTCTCTTGTTGTAATACCTTGTTTGGCCGAACATGGTGGCAGACTTCATTTGAAATACACTCTATTGTAGATCGAGATTGTGAATTTGAGTTGCCTCATCTCCATTTATATCGTTTCAATACATTTATGGGCTGAAAGGATTATTCCATTAACGTTCAGACACTCATTTAGGTCGAAACACTTTTCTTTTCGCTGGTTCCATTTTCCCAAAGATATCTGACAATTTAGGTCAAATTGATTATAAAGCACGAATGCAGCATTTTTAATTTTTTGCAAAGTATTATTTTGGTTTTATATTATTTGTTTACGGGTTGCTACTCTTTTAGATATCCATATTCTCTTTGCCCCATTCCACGTGCGATCTAGGAAGAGTCAAATAGATAGGAAAAGGTGCATCTTCGAGATCTAAGCTAATCGAGATCTAACCCTCGTTGTCATCAAGAAGCCCGAGTACCTTGTGTGAAAGGGTTTTTTTAGCACGTTCTTCAAGGCCGTCAACAACAACCACAAATCCTGTTGCAAAAAGAATAAAAATATATTTTGCTAGACAATTTGGTTAAAAGTTTCCTTATGTCTTGAGTTCAAGTCTCTTTTGTTACTTTTTGAAAAGTTCATACTCAAATTAAAGGTGTATTTCACTTGTATAAAGTGAATCACTATAAGTGAAAGCTTTTAATATTTTATTCTAGAGTTATTTGTTTTGCATGCAGCTTTCTTTTATAAAATAACTTCATTGTAAAGTGATCCCCACTTCTCTTTGTAAAAGTGAGTCACTTCATAAAAAAACTTACACCATCAAGTGGTCCCTTGAAGTTCTTATTTTATGTTTTTTTTTTAGAGTTTTTTTTTTTTTTTTTTTTTTTTTTTTTTTTTTTTTTTAAACCACCTATTTTTTTGAGATCCTTCCATCCATATCATCGGTTGCGATTTTTAAATCCATATTATCTTCACATTTAATATGACTCATACAAATAATCTTTTGCTTACCGACACCAACTACTTCAAATGGAAATACCATATGGAGGAATTATTAGGAAGTAGAGGACTTTACTAAAGATTACCTTGGGAAAGGAAAATAACCCATTGATGTTGATAAGAAGTCAAATGGGATATCGAATGGCCAAAGCACATGAATTAATTGGAATGTCCACCTCTCATGATTTAAGGTTCCACTTTCAACAATTTGATAACCCAAAGCTTGGGAAAAGATATAATTTGTGTTTGGTAAGCAATATTATTGAGCTTCTTGAGTTAGAAAATCGAATGCTTGACTTTAGGTCCCATGATTTTCTTTCATTGAAGACTATCTATCTAAGTTTAAAACACCGAACTTTATGTGAAGAATGTAAGATAAAAGATAGAAGAATATAATAGATTACATCTATCTTGTTCTTTCTAAATCTGGGTAGTGCATATTCCGTGTTTGTACCTATTTTTTATGCCATGCAAGAATCTCTAGGAACTAAAACTTATAAAAAACACAGTCTTGAGAACTTTTATGATGCTTTGATTAGACAACAAGATAAGCTTGTACAACTTGAAGTGATCAATACTGCAAGTACCTCCAACAAAGCTTTGGATTGTCCATCAGAAAGATAAACCAAACAATCCCAAGAAGCATTACTTCACAACAACAAGCAATGGGGTCCCAAACCCACTCAAACAACTTCCACTCTAATAATGGTGACAAAGGAGGAAAATATAAAACTAAGAAGATTAGCGGAACATTTGCAACTTTTGTGAGTAAAGATGGTCATGATGAGTCAAAGCTGTTTCAAGAAGATGGCATCTTTAAGAGAAATGATGAGAATCCACAACATCAGTATTGATTCTAATTCTTCTTCTTCTTCTCATGAGACTGCACTTTATGCTTCTAGTTTCTCCTTCAATACGACTTCCACTTCTTACAACTTACGATGGGTGGCTTATTGATTATAGGCATCTTATCATATGGCTAAGGATAAAGAGACATATTTTCTTCTCTAAATGAATGTAACACTAAGATATCTATCATCAACAACATATATTTTCTTGGTGTTGATAGATGTCTTAGTGTTGTAGTGTTTGGAACAATTCAGGTAGAAAATGTCATTTCAATGATGTATTATGTGTTCTAAGTCTTTCTTACAACCTTCTATCGATTATATCAAATCACTCATTGGTGAAGGTAAAATGAAATAGAAGTTTCACCTCACCAAGTTGTAATCAGGATCTAAAGGATCGAGCGTATTCTTACCAGGAATTCTTTGATAATATTACCGGGTTTTATTTGTACAAGTTTGACAACTTTTGGGTCATCATCTTTTTCAGCCGTTGCATTACTCATAGTGATGACTTGAATAAACTTTGGCATGAGTGGTTTGGTCATCTAAACTATAAGCTCATTGCAACAACTATGTAATCAGAGATGGTGACTAGTCTTCCCTCTTGTTTCATGCAGAGATGGTGTTTGTGCGGAGTTGTGTTCTTGGAAAACATCCATCGGGACAATTTTTGACAAAGGTGCCTCTTAGCGTACCTAGAGATTACTTGCATCTTGTTCACAGTGATTTTGTGGTCCACTTTCTTCTCCTTCTTTTTACGGGTGTAAGTATTTCTTAAATTTCATTTGATGACTTTTCACGGAGACGTGCCAGGTTTCTTGACTTAAGAGCAAAGTTTTTGATAAGTTTTGACTGGAGCCCTTGTTGAAAAACAATCTAGACATCAAATTGAAGTTAAGAACATGTAATGAAGAACAAATAATGTGAACAGTAATTTTTACAACTCTTGCACTACCGAGGGCATGCAAAATGTAACCTGTAATTCCATATCACACCAAACAAGGAAATGGAATTCGAGAATCGCTTCAAATGGCTAATTGTATGATCCAATCTAGGGATTAAGTCTAAAGTATTAGATGGAAGCCATCAACGTGCAAAATTACATAGTAAATCACGCTCCCACAAAGGCTTTTAAAATATAACACCGGAAGAAAACTTGGATAGAATTAAAACCAGGATGTAAGTCACTTTAGGTGTATTTGCAGTATATAATGATACATTCGATGAAGGAAAGCATTGTATCCTAAAAGTGAGAAAAGACGTGTATACTTGTTGGTTATTCTAAATATGTGAAAGGTTATAGACTTCTTCAACCGGTATTAAATTATTATTATAAGAGGCGTTAAATTTGTTGAAAATATCTTTTCCTGTGAGCCTAATTCAGCGATTGTTACTTACCTTCTTGTTTCTGCGATCTATCTTCGACATTTATGCCTTCTTATGTTCCTATTGGTTTCTTCTTAAGATGATGGCGGTGAGGATGAAAATCCCACCTCCCCTCCTTCTCCTCTAGATGAGTCCTTTGAGCCCGAACCAACACCAACTCCGCTTCCCTAAGATGGGTCCACGTTCAAGACGAGGCGGTGATGATCTTAATGGTGATCCTTCGGATCCAGCGTCGGTTTCGCCGTTCAGTTCAGTGGCCCTCTTCTCTTTTGGATCAAGTTTCTGAGACTCATGATCAGGAGACATTTGCAGAAGCTTTAGGTCATCTAAATTGGGATACAACAATGAATGAAGAGTATCGTTCTTTTAATGGAAAATAATACTTGGGATCTTGTACCTCTTCAAAGGAAAACTGGCGGATGTAAATGGGTCTATGAACTAAGTATTAAATGGTGGAGATCGAAGACCTGAAGACTCGATTGGTTTCAAAGGTTTTCCCAAGTTGAAGAGATTGACTATAATGAAACCTTTGCCTCTGCAGCCAAAAAGAATTCCATTCGCCTTGTTCTTGCCCTTTCCGCCTCACATAAATGGAGTGTGGAACAGATGTTAAATCACCTTCTTGCATGGATATTTTAAAGAAAGAAATTTACATGGAACAATCTCCTATCTATGTCCATAATGACTCTATGCTTGTTTGTCACCTTAAGAAATCTGTTTACGGTCTTAAGCAAGCTCCGAAAGTTGGTATGCCAAATGGAAAACTTTCTTATTGACAATTCTCAGGAGGTATGATCCTAATGTATATATTAAGAAAGTAGGAAGCCATATCATGGCATCCCTTGTCCTTTATGTTGATGACCTTATCCTTCTTGGTGGTAACAAAATTTTAAAACGTGTGAAAACCAACCTTAAGAACAAATTTAGGAAAATAGCGGACTTAAGGTTTTGCACTATTTCCCTGACCTTCAAGTTTTGAAAACCAATGAAGAATTTTTCAACCACGATCTAGTATAGCATGACATTCTTCATCGCTTTCCATGGATGATTGTAAATAGCCCTTCCCTTCCAATATGGAGTCAAGGTTATTTCCAGTTGTACTTCTCCCTAAGTTGATGCCACCCTTTACCGTCAGTTAGTTGGTAGCCTCTTATACTTGACTCCTTCACCATCCACGATATTTCCTTTCTTTGTTGGTCTTGTTGAGTATATGCAAACTACCCATGAAAATAGGCTGACTAGAAAGGATGCTTTCTCTATAATGCATTGAATAGTTTGGTTTGGGATACATTATAGGTTAGGGGGGACTCCTTTATTGGTTGGTTTCAGATTCAAGTGGGTTGATGAACCTGATGATCAGTCACATGAGTTATGTCTTCAACCTTGGTTGATGACACATCCTTAGACTTTGTAATAAACAACATGCTATTTCACTTTCTTCATGAAGAAGAGTACAAGCTCGCGGTAAATACAAGTCGAGGAAGCCTTGTGGCTTTTAGCAAATCCTTCGAGTTTGGATTCCAACAAAACATCCAACCAACTAGTGCGACAATCATAGTTCCATCAAGATCTCCAAAGACCCATTTCAACATCGGTGCAACAAAGGTTATGAGAGCTACATACACTTCAATCTCAGAAAAATCATTCATGATCAAGTTATTAAAGTGGTCTTTTGTCCTATAGAAGATCAAATTGTGGGCAACACAAAGTCTCTTACAGAAGCGTAGTTTCCAAACTTAGATCTATGTTAGGAGTTCATGAATTTGTCATTAAGGGGGATACGATCTAATGTCTCCTTCCTTCTCTATTGTGTCCTGTGTAAATCCTTCAATCCTATCTGAAGTTGTTCTTAAGGGGGATGTTAGGATGTTATAAACTTAGGAGTTAGTTAAGGTCTACTTGGTCTAATGTGTCATTAGGTAAAATGTGTTTCTTAGTGTGTTTCTTTAGTATGCGTTGGTATGCATTTGTAGTTAGTAAAACCGATGGTCACGATATGTTCCTGACATAGGGTGATCTGATGGTTCATATTCTCCTCAATATTAATGACCATTTGATCCCGCGGCTTAACACCCGATTGGTCCATGATTTCTATTTAAAGAGCATGGAGGTCATTTTTCGATGATCGATTGTGAAAAATCTCTTGTAAAAATATATGTAATCTTTTCTTTTGCATTAATAAAGCGCTTGAGTGGTTTGCGTTGGTGGAGGCATGGATGTTTCCCGTAGGGGAGTTTGCGCGATCAAAGACATCGATTGTGTTGATCTTTGATCTAAGTTGTGTGAGAATTAGTTATTGAAGGTGTTGTCCTATGTTGGAATACAGGTGGTAGCCAGAACAATTTGTTTCCTTATGTCTAGCCACATGCAAATACTTTCCTTTATAGGGGACATAATCTTCCAAAGTGGTTTCCACCACCATTGGTTTTCTTCAAGTCATCATTGATAAACATTTCTTTATAGCCTAGTCTAGGGTTATAGAAGCCTACAATTGGATTCTTTCACCATACTAATTCATCATCCACTTCCTTGAGATGAACATGACTCACATTTAATTTATCTATGTAATTCTCCCACTAATTAGCCTCAATTCCTACCCGACCCAATATATTTTATTCTCAATGTTAGATTATTTGTGAGTTTTGGAAGGTTGCTTGAGATGATGTAAAATATCCTTTCATGAGAGACATAAAATAAAATAGTTAGATAATTTATAAACATCCCCAATCCCTACCCAAGGGTCAACCCTTATCCTTATCTTCTCTCCATTCCCAACTCTCCATACAAACCAATTTCTTACAAGTAGAAAATATAGTTGACAAACACTAATATTCTTATTAATGGGCCTTCATGTGCCTAATGTTGATGCCCCAAAAGCACAACATAGAATCCCTGCATGAAAATGGGTTGCAATGCATGGCCACTTATATATATTTAATACACTAAATAGAGACAGGACCCCATCATGAATAATGATGAATGATATATAAACGTCTTTATGGCTCATGTCTATTTTATAAAAATGACTCTACAGTTTTAAATTTGAAACCGCTTTCCAAGTGAAATGGGAGAATGATAGGTTTATTGGTGATTTAATTTAAAGATGAAAGGGAAAATATGTTGTTTTAATGAGCATCTTGGTTTATTCTTCTTTGCACATCATTTTTTGACTTGTTGATTCAAACTCAAAGCATGGACCATATATAGTTATGGCATATTGCACTTATGATTTCTTGTTATTATCATTACACTTATTTAATTAAGTTTTATAAGGTGGTAATCCTTCCCTAGAAAAGAATGTGAGACATTACATGTTTTTTGCTAAGTGTTAAGCATGCACATAAAACTTATGGGTTAATGGGCGGAAAATTTGATTTTTGTATTGAATTTTTATTTGGAAAACATAGTGGATTATGCGTTGGAGGTATTGGGTGCGCTTGTACTTGGATATAGTTGATGGAATTAATGAAAATGGCTGTGAAATTCTTGCCGATCCACTCTAACTCTACCTCGAGGTCGCTACCCTCACTTTCTTCACATTTGTGTTGGTTACTTTGGCTAGTGTTTTTTCTCTGGGTTTTGCTCGGTCTTGGAAATAATAGTTGTACTTATTGGTTTTTTGGCATTACGCATACAGGTATGATGGATCTCACCTCTCCATTCATTAAATATAGCTCCGCTCATAACACAATCATGAAGTTGGCTCTTAGTTTTGCTTACAAACTGTGTTTTCTTCCAAATTTTAAATAAATGTATGTGGTTTTCGACTATGAAATTCCATATTAAATGGAGTTCCTCCCTATTGGAATTTAAATATTTCAAGTTGAGAATAGTGTTTGAAATTCCTTTCTATTTGGATTATGTGATTACATTGTGTCCATAATGAATACTGCTTCTGTTCTATGACCGTTGACAAATAAATATGGAAAGTTTCTTTTGGGTTTCACTCATCTCTAGTGATTAAAAATCAAGGGTTTCCTTTCCTCTGTGAAAAAAAAGAACAGTTGTTTAAGCCATTACTCAGTCTTTCGAAGACTTTAGCTCCTTCTAATTATTTTTTTAGCTGTTTGGGAATACATTTTCCTTACGGTCACCATGAGAGGTCTGTGAAGATACGTGTTATAAGAGATGGTTAAATGTTTTTTACAAACCCTTTGTGAAGTTTTCACCTTTGCGTTCGCCCATACCTCGGTTCTTCTATTAATGTGTGGAAATTATGAGATTCGAATTTTGGTCTTGATGTATGTTATAAGTGATTAACTCGACAATGGGAAGATTGGTTATTTTCATTAATTCTTGGCTCAATTGTTGATTATCCATGGGGGTTTTGGTCGATTTTGAAATTTGTATAATGTTAAAATAAAAAGCACTGGGTTCACATGGGATTTTGAAACCTAGTTTGACAACAAGTATTAAGGTTGTGATGATGGATCTATGTGATGTTCTCATCCTTCCATGCACACTTGATGTAGTCTAGTTTTAATTCTTGAAATCACTCACACTAACGATCTTTTATTAAAAATATGTTGATAAAAAAAAAGGAAGTGGAAATTAAAATTGTATGGTTAATGTCTCGGAACCTTCCTAGGGTTTTATATTGGATAATATGAAAAACATTGTGTTTGATTTGAGTTATTGGACAGAGAAATGTTTTGTCAAATGATGGTGATGGTAATTTTTTTTTAAAGCCTCATATAATAGAAAAATAATCATCTTTCTCCCCTTCCGTAACTCTCACTTTTCATGCATTATATTACCGCCTTCCCAAATATATTTTAAACATTCCCTGTTATAGTATTATGAATTTTAAATTCATTTTGAAAAGATAAAGGATTAACAACAAAAGAAAAGACTAGAAAAGCCGATGAATGGTTTTGAGAGTTGGATATGAAGCAGGGTTTCTATTATACGAAGATTTTCTTGAACAATATTCATTTTTTTTGTTGAGATCAATTCCAGCTTCCAAAATTTCCCTCCTTTCTATTTTCCCAACTTCTTTTCCATTTATTTTCCCTCTTTTATGCTTACCGAATTCCCCTTTTCTTTTCTCCTCTCTCTTTTCCCTTTCTTTTTTTTTTTTTTCCTTTTTTCTTTTCTCCCCTCTATTTTTCACGGGTTGGTCCCTTCCATGCTCTCACTTTTCGCACATTATAAACCCACCGCCTTCCCAAATATATTTTAAACATTCCCTGTTATAGTATTATGAATTTTAAATTCATTTTGAAAAGATAAAGGATTAATAACAAAAGAGAAAAGACTAAGCCGATGAATGGTTTGAAAGTTGGATATGGAAACAGTTTCTATTACTTCTGAATTTTCTTGAACAATATTCATTTTTTTTTTGTTGAGATCAATTCCCGCTTCCAAGTTTTCCCTCCCCTTTCTATTTTCCCAACTTCTTTTTTCCATTTATTTTCCCTCTTTTATACTTACCCGAATTCCCCTTTTCTTTTCTCCTCTCTCTTTTCCCTTTCTATTTACTATACTTAGCCGTTTTTCAAAAACGACGGGTTCACGGGTTGGCGGACTCATAGATCTTCACCTCCATCCATACTCCCATATAACGAGTCTGATCTAGTATCGTGTTATTATATACTTAATTGTTTTTCCAACCGCAGGTTCACATATTCAAGCACCAATAGTTTCCCATCCATGCTACCATTTTTCACACATTATAAACCCCTCATCTTCCCAATAGCCCTACCACTCCCTGTTCAAATGGAAATTGATGGTTGAGTTTTAAGATGTTGATGGATGGATTGCATGTGCTTCTATGGTAAATAATAGAATCAACCTTTTGATTTTATTTAGGTAGAGTATTGAAGCATGGATTGTTAATAGTTTTTCATGACATGTTGGAATATTGCTTCAGGATGAGCTTCTTTAGAAGAGGCAGTAATGGCAGAGGTGTTAATAGTGGTAGAGGAAATTGATAGAGGGGCCATAGAAGGCCATGGTTTTCAATACATTTTGATGCTGATCCATAGGAATTAAATCAACTCTTTCAAGATGGGTTCTTCAACCTAGTTAGCCATGGGATCCTCCAGCCCCAACCTGAGAGACCTCCCTTCCAACCAAATCAAAAATTTTATGGTATCTCTATTCCCCATCATGTGTCTATGCAGCAAGAACCACCTTCCAATGATGGTTGGAAATAGATTGTCCATCAACCTACTACTCATCACCACGGTTGGCCTACTGTGTCTCTACCATTACCCTCTCCTCCACCACCAAAAAATACAAATCCCCAAGTTGATCATGTTGTCTCACCCATGCAGTCTTCTCATGCAAGTAAGAGGCTAAAAACTGATCTTCCCAAGCCTGAGCAAGATAAAGGAAAAGGAGTGGCCACTCCCTCCAAGTCATCCAAAGAGTCCTCCAAATCTGTGTCTTTACCTCTTCATATCAAGGATGATTGTTTTCATGTTATCAGTGCAGTCCAGACTCAAGGCTCCAATCAGCCTAAAGATGCAACAAAAATATCAAAAGAGGACAACAATGAAAGGAGGCCAAATGCCTCTCACAGTAAATACAGTTTTTAATTATGATTAATGTTATTTTCATTTAAGGACAATCTTTTTACTTTGACAATGTTTTGGACAACATGGATATAATGCTATTTTTGGATATGGTCATGTTATATTCTGATGATATTAAAATATTTGATCATAATTATGAGAACAAGAGTTACAAGGAGGATGTTTGAATCAAATGATTGGGGTTTTATATTTCACGTTTGATCATTATTAAAAGAAATAAAAATGGGAGTCACAAGGGGTCCCAACTGTTTAGTTATTATTTAATTAGACCCACACACACACACACACACACACACACACACACACACACACACATATATATATATATATATTATTATTTGTCTCAACTAATTAGGCTTAACTAAAGAAAGGTAGTTTAACTACCATAACTTATTGAGAAGGAATAAAATCTTAATCAAATGAAGAGATAAAGGAGGAGAAAATAGAAGGGGAGCTTAAGCCATAAGGTTTTCTCTATACTAGTGAAATAATTTCATCTTTCATTCATTCTAAGTTTACTAGAAGGATTAACCATCTTGATGACAACAAGGTCTTATTAAAGGCAACAACATTCAAAACTGAATCATATATTTCAGCAACTTGTTTTAAAAGTGTATGATTTATCTTTGGTAGTCTGTGTGTTCTTGTTTGTTTATAAATTAAATTTTATGACTGATAAAGAATATTTTGCAGAGTCAAGTGACAAAATTTGTGGCAAGCTGATCCAGATCTTTAGCTTCAGTTTTCTTTTGTTGTCAGAGTCTTTTTGTACGGTGCCCATCGAAGGCTTCGAAATCTGACTTTGGTCCCTACCCTTGCAGGGGTTTGTAAAGAGAATTCAACCTTGTATCTCAGAATGAAATCAATACAAAAATCAGTTTTCTGATTTCTCTCTCACATATGTATTTTAATGATTTGGTTCATTTTTTGCTTTTATCTCCATGCACACACTCATGTAATTTCTGTTTAAGTTTATTTCTTTTTCGCATAGTTACATATAATATATAAAACAAACCATCCTTGGTCCTTTGTACTTAATACTTGCGGATTAAGTGATTATTTTATTTTATTTTATGGGAAACATTTTTGATGACCAAACGAACATTTCATTGACCTTATTCAACCTTATTTTAGAAACGATTAGTACTCGTGCTGAACTTGAATGCTCTTGGGAAGTAATTGAAAGGGACATAAGTATCCATGAACATTGGGAAGCCAGGAAAAGGCATCCCAGAAATCAACAATAACCTCCATTTTCCTAGATCTTTGGTGTTTCTTTTCATGTCCTCTAATCCTCACATCTCTCGAAGGAGAAGAGGATTGTCCCATGAAGCTACTCCTATTTTTGAAATAGGAAGGAGGAAAATTGTTTTATCAACACAAGAAAGTGCTCTAAACAGAACTTTATCTGATTTTTCTAGTTCACCTTTATCATCCATACCTATCACCTTAAATATGACATCTGTGGGTAGTGGTAGTGGAACCAGAGGTGCCTCCTGCTCACAACCTTCTGCTTCATCAATAATTGGTAGTATATACAGTCATCAAGTACCTATTAAATCCACTACCAATCCTGCTAAAGTTATAAAGAAATATGGGCTTTTCCAATTCGAGGAATATGCTATGACCACCCCATGGCACATATCTTCTCCCTTGAATCTAGCACCTACTACTCACCCATTACCAAAATTCAAGGAGCATTTACCTAGGTTTTCGGGAAATGATACCGTTACTACAAACGAACACCTAGTAGAATTTTCTTATGCTTGTCATAACATAGGGGCTAACGATAATGACACTTGCATGTGTTTATTTGTAAACTCCCTCGAAGGCAAAGCTGCAACAATTTTTTTTGATCTCCCTCCCAAAATTTTTTCCACTTGGGAAGAGTTGGTTTATTGGCTCAAGTCCACTTATGGACAATCCAAGAGTCCAGTTGAGCAGTTAAGGGAATACAACAATATTTCCTATAAGGATGGTGAAACCATTAAGTCTTTTAACCTTCACTTCACCAAATTATATATTCAAATCCATGAACTAATCCATCCTCAAAATCAGGATGCTTTCATGCATTATTATAATGCATTAACTTCTCCTTATTGCCATAGACTTGATGAGAAGGCTATTGAAAATCTTGGTTCCACTCTTCATACTTGCCTAGAATATGAGGAGAAACTCTAAAGAACAGGTGTCCCTAAGGGAGACTTGTTCAAGCAAACATATATGTATGCCCTCCTACAACTCGTGCAAGATATGAATAATAGGATGATAGCTTACGAGCGAAAAGGAAATCCTATGCCCCTAGGGAATCTTCTTCTTCCATATAACCTTTTAGGAATACTAATGAAAACACTTTTCAGCCAAAGGCCATAATTTCTTGCAGTTGGTGTAACTTCTGTGAAGAAAATCATGAAGAAAGTACTTGCGAGGTTAATACAAATGCTATAGATAAGATCTTTGGCAAAAGGCCCAATACCACAATCACTATTTTAGATTGCGTTGAACCATAAGATGTTATGGTAATCAATACCAGGAATAAATATTACACTTCCAAAGGAAAATATGATCTTCCTCGTACTTCTTACACCCCAAGCTCATCTTCTCAATGTAATGATACACAAGCTGTCAAAACTTCGGATAATCAAGGAGTGTCTTCTCATCTTCCCTCTTCTAAGTATAATATCCTTAACCAATTGGCTAATATCAAAGCTGATGCTACTCTTTTGGACATGGTTTCCATCCCAGAACAACAAAATCATCTTAAAAACTTTATGGAAGGTAAAATTTATACCATAGTCAATCTATTTGAAGAGTCAAAGGAAGATGATTCAACTGTAAATAAGATAGGTGTAAATAATTTTAGGAACCCTGTAAAAAATACCCCTTTTTATATCTATGTAAATATCATGGATAAAATAGCTCATTGTCCTAATTGATGGTGGGTCTGGTCCAAGTGTAATGTCAAAAATTATCATGGAAGAGCTTGGCTTATCATGCACTAATGAAAATTCTAGAAGCATGCTCTCTTATAACATTTTGCAACAATCAACTATAGGTGAAATCAAGGATGTAACCTTAGTTTTGTGCACACATCCCGAGATAAGAACAACCCTCAACATCCAAGTAATCGATATGCCAATGAGTAACTATTCAATTATTTTAGGAAGAGATTGACAAGCCTTAACTGGTGGATATATTTCACTTGATGAAACATATTTGTCC
>SNQJ01S0236906.1:0-13789 GCA_010110895.2 Picea sitchensis | reverse complement strand
ATAAATTATATTCTTGAGCCGACAAGGCTTCTAGGGTTATTAGCCAATTCATTAGGGTTTCTCTTGCTTCTCAGAGTCTTCTATTCTCGTTAGGTTCACATGTAGAGGTAAATACCTCCCGCATCTACCATAATATTAACAAAAAGGTATCATGGTTCATCATCATGTCATTTGTACAAACATATGTCGTGCTGCACAAATTACAAGAATTGGCTTGGGAGGTCTTGTCACCTATGAACAAGTACTTTGATTTTTCAAATCTGCTCCTTATCCACTCACGCATGCACATTTACCACCTTTTTATCTATTTGCATTGCATTCATGACCTGTGCATAAACCATGACCTCTCGAGCAAGCTCTAAAATCTTGTGCTGTGCAGACTCCCCTCACTACGCAAAGACTGTTGCTTTGATTTCTGCTACGCATTTCTTGCTCGTAGTATCATCGTGTAAAAAACTTTTGAGCTCGTTGTTTATGCTAGTTTATCCCCTAATACTCCACCTCTCATACAACAAAGTTCTGTTACTCTTATTCGAGAAAACCACCATGCTGATTTGCTACGCAAGCTTGCCTGTTGAATTTCAAAGACACATTTGCTTTTGAACAGTTTGAAAATTTTACCTTGCAAAGAAGATATCGTAGAGCCATGAAAACACATGAGAACCTTATTAATGATCAATAAAGAATCTAGAGTTTACTGTCCTCCAAATAAGGATGAGGGGAATGAGGAGATATGTTCCTAAAATAAGGAGAAGTGTGGTTGAGACAGTTGTCGGTATGAGGTCCATCTTGGCAATAGCAGAGGAATGACGCAGTTGCAGATGAAAACATGATATTTATATCACCACATGCACTATTATATGTATCACCACATGCACTATCCATGGCTTCCTACAAGAAAAGGATACATGATATTTATATCACCAGATGCACTATTATTTTGGCAATACTCATATTGTACGTCAAAGCATAGGTAGTAGGGGAATAGAAAGACACAACATGTAGTAAGGATAAGGAAGACGTGGTGTATATGTATGGAGGGAGGGCAAGGAACATATAATTCTATTGGGGAAAAATGAGAGGCACATGCTTCGGCCTTGGAAACAAAAGACCCTTAACAGAACAAAGTTTGGACAATAATGACGCGAAGGTAGAGTTGGAATCATTAAACTGATTTTGAATTTTAAGGTGAACGTTCGCTAAAGTTAGCACGCTTTTGGGTAGTGACAAGAAAATTTGAATAAAAATATTTTAATAGAAATATCGCAATATCTTAATAAAACTTTACATATTTATAATTAGAAAAGAGTTCTATATAAGTTATGACTAATTCTTAAATAAAAATAGAAAACATATCGATAGTATATAAAATGGAAAACATAGATAAACATAATATATATCATGAGTTATGACCAGTTTTTAAAGATGTGACAAAGCCTATTAGAAAAGAGTTATATATAAGTTATGATTAATTCTTAAATAAAAATATGAAAACATATCGATAATATATCAAATACGCGAAGGTAGAGTTGGAATCATTAAACTGATTTTGAATTTTAAGGTGAACGTTCGCTAAAGTTAGCACGCTTTTGGGTAGTGACAAGAAAATTTGAATAAAAATATTTTAATAGAAATATCGCAATATCTTAATAAAACTTTACATATTTATAATTAGAAAAGAGTTCTATATAAGTTATGACTAATTCTTAAATAAAAATAGAAAACATATCGATAGTATATAAAATGGAAAACATAGATAAACATAATATATATCATGAGTTATGACCAGTTTTTAAAGATGTGACAAAGCCTATTAGAAAAGAGTTATATATAAGCTATGATTAATCTCTTTAAATAAAAAAAATATGAAAACATTAATTCGACACATATCAACGGAAACATAGATAAACATAATATATATCATGAGTTATGACTAGTTATTAAAGATGTGACAAAGCTTATTAGAAAAGAGTTATATATAAGTTATGACTAATTCATATATATATATATATATATATATATATATATATATATATATATATATATATATATATATATATATATATATATATATATATATATATATAGAGTATATATATATATATATATATATATATATATATATATATATCAAATGGAAACATAAACAGACATAATATATAATGTAAGCTATGACTAGTTCTAGTTCTTAAAGATGTGACAAAGCCTAGCATTGCATCAACATCACCAAATAATTTAATTGCATTGAATTATTCTTACACAATTAACTATGACAACATCACCAAATAAATTAATCACAATAATTCAATTACATTAAATTATTCTTACACAATTAACTATGTTAAAATAAAAGATAACAAATTAAAATTTAATAAAATGCTATGAAAAGATTATAAGTTTGGATAAAAATCTTCAATGTATGCTATATTTACATCACTAAAAAATACCATTAATTTAATTACATTGAATTATTCTTACACAATTAATCCGCGTCAGCCAAAGATGAATTAAAACCAATAAAAATGCCATGAAAAAGATTATGACAAAAATCTCAATGTATGCTTGACAAAATTCACGTATGTTATTTTCTAAGGAAGGACAACTTTGATACCAAGGAAAGACTTGGAAATAATGGAGATGTTAGCTATTTGTTAGCACCAGTAATAAGCACCAGTTGTAAGCGCCATTTAGAAGAGTTAGTTCTCAGTTGATGGTCAGTTGTCTAGTTGTCTTTACTTTGCATGTAGTCGACTCCACGAGTTCTATATAAGAATGTAATCCGTCTTCGTTTAAAATTATGAAGTGAGCGTAGCCTCACCGTTTGTTTGCTTTACATATTTTATCTTGGTATCGAGTTAATGGGGAGAAGTGCGAATCTGTGAGGTCTGCAGTCCCTCCTCTAGTAGGTGTGAACCTATATTACTCACTTTTTCCTCAATAAAGCAAAAATTTTCGCATCGCTTTTGCATTTAGGCACGTCTTCAATGCATTCCCCGTGCTAATACACGAGGTGTAAGCGGATGTCCTTCACAATTTCTGGGAGGCTACTATAGCAAGTGAGGTGCGAACCCTGATTTCATGCGATTGCAAATTAAGCGGATTGTATGCGGATTGCCGTAATTGCGGAGTTTAATTGGATTGCATGGAGTTAATCGTGAGTTTAATTGGACCGCATAATGGAGAAAATCTGTCTTCGAGTGCGAGTTTAAGCGATTGCAGAGCGGTCATGGAGTTTATATGTGTGCGTGGAGGTTTTTTGAGTGGATATATGATTAAAAAATTAAGTATAATATATCATATATATATATAAGTTTTTATATGAGTGGACTTTTTATATAGTGGATATATGATATGAGTGGAGTTTCTTTATATAGTGATATATGATATAAGGATATATGAGGGAGCTTTTATATATAAAGTTTTTATATATGTTTTAAATTTCATGTAAAGCTTTGAATGGGAGTGTTACATTGCATTGTTTTATGAAGTGGATACCTTTTAAAACCTAAGGTGAACTTTTAAAAGTTTTTTTAAGGAGGGAGTTATAAGTTTTAAAAGGTGGAGATTTTGGATATTAAGTTGCATGCATGTAATGATATAAGCTAAGAAATGAGAGGATTGAGCTCTGGACGGGTATCCGAAGGTAGATCGACAAAAAGTTGCGTATCTTTGGTGATTTACTTGCAGAGAATATATTGCAGCGATGGTGAATCCGCGGGCAGAGACCTACCTCAATGAAGCAAAAAAGTTAGATGGCTCAAACTTCATTAACCGGAAATTCAAGATGCAGACACTAATGGAAGGCTATGGTGTCTAGAAAATTGTGAAGGGAACTGAACTGAAACCTGTTGCGACAGCAGCAGTAGGAGTTGTGACAGCAGCTGTAGGAGGTGCGACAACAACACATATACAAGACTGGGAGAAGCGCGAAAAACAAGGCAAAGGTATTGTTGCGCATGTCCCATAAAGATAAAGTATACCTACGGCCATTAGAGAGACACTACAACTTCTCGGCCGCAACATGGACAACTCTTTAAAGCATTGTATGAAACTAGTAACAAAAATCGCATTTTGTTCCCGAAACTAAATACAGGGCATTAAGATGGATGGAAATGTATCTGTTAGTTCATTTTTTGGGGCGCATTAAAGAGGTGAAAGACAAGTTAGTAAATATAGGGAAAACTATTTCCAATAATCGATCAGTGACTATTACCTTAAATGGTATGCTAGAAGACCATCATATGTTCATACTGTGTCTCGTAGCAAGGGAGAAACCTCCAACATTTGAAGAACCTGGACTGGTATTTTGTTGCAAGAGGAAGAAAGGCGTGGGAATCTGAAGCCCGTGCAAAGATTTTGGCATTGTGGTCAAATAATAGATTGCGCGAGGGAGATCAGGAGTAAAAGGAAGAGGAGGCAGTTCATGGCAGAGGCGGTTCATGGCAGAGATGCTATCATCGCAGAAGATAACGCTAACCAAGGTATGGAATCTGATAAGAATGATTCAAAGAGTTGTTTTTACCGGTCTAATTCGGACATATGGTTAAATAATCACAGCAGAAGTAAAAATGATGAGGCTAGGGAATAAAACCTAACACATCTGCCATTATGCAAAAATTCAAACCAAGATCATGTGACATTGCTAGTGATGATATTGATGAACCCCACTTTGGACTCATGGGATCTTTAGGTCGCTTGTGTCTAATCACGCATCCGTTGGAAACATGATTCTTATGCCCGGCTTGTGGATTTTGGAGCATCAAGACATATGACTTGTAATAAAAATTGGTATGCTAATTTCAAAGAAACTAAGAATGGTGCCAGCATATACCTTTGAGATAACCGTGCTCATCAGATAAAGGGATATGGAGACATTCATGTGACGTTTCCGAATGGTACTGTTCGTCACTTTCGCAATGTGGTGTATGTGCCGTGAATAAAGAAAAAATTGGATCTCTGTGTCCACCATTACAAAACAGAACTTGAAGGTTGAATTCTACAAGAATTATTGCAGGAAGGATCCTCATTGACCACTCCAACCTGCAACGGAGTCGAGTAGGGAGGTCTATACAACCTGATGTTACCAAAGAAAGCAATAATTACGCATTGACTTCACTATGCCAACAGAGATTCTTTGGCATCAAAGGTATGGACATCAATCATCCCTCGACATTATTCACATGTTAAAAGAAATATGTATTAGCTATCTTCCCTTGTTACAGAACGAGAAAGTTGTTTGTGATGGATGTGATTAGAAATATGAGTAGATGAATTTAACTCGGGATAAGAAAAAAAGAGAGATGTGTTAGATCTTACACCGATGTTTTTGGGCCTATGTAGACTAGGTCTTTAGGGAAGGTGCATTTACTTCTTCGCTATTTTATTGATGATAGCACGATTCACATGGGTTTTACTCTTAGACTTAAAAAGTGATGCTTTCTTTGTGCAATTTTACATTCGTAACCATGGTGGAAAGAAGACAGGAAAAACGTTCAAAAATCTATCCGACTAAGGCTAGAGAGTACAACCGACCCCAACAAATATTGCAAAGATAATGGAATAGCAATGCATTATGACTCACACCCACAAAGAAACTAAGTCACCGAAAGGAAAAATAGAACTCTGGTCGAGTGTGCTCGCAATGTGATGAAAGGTAAGAACCTCTCGAACATCTTTTGGGCTGAAGCCATAAATACCGTAGTTTATTTAAAGAATAGAAGTCCAACAAGGCGTCTTGATAGTATCACTCCTTTAGAAGCCTTGTATGATTCTAAACCAACAGTTAATAATTTGAAAGTATTTGGGTGTAAAGCTTTGCACATTCCAGCATAGGAGGAAATTGGATGCTAAAGCCACTAAATGTATTTTCATCATACCGCTCAATTTAAAGCATACAAATTGTTTTACCCTGCTACTCACAGCATTTCGCAGGCAGAGATGTATTTTTTTCCATGAGCAGGAAGCAAAAAAATCATGATGACAACACTCATGAGGAACGGCAGAGACTTATTGATGAAGGAGTTGAAGAAGAGAAAGAAGCAGTTGTTTCAAACAACAACAACCATCCCCTCATAAATGATAACAACAACCATCCCTGCAGCGACAGCCACAACAACAGCAAGAAGTACTCAATGATAATGAAAAATCTGCCAATCAAGGCCACCTAGCAATGGAGACAAATCTTCACAAAGTGGAGAGGAAAACAATCAGTTGAGAATATCTTCAAGACAAGACTATTCTTCCCGAAAGTTGTATAAAGACTATGCCCTAATGAGTAGCATTTCAAATGTCATAGAACCCATGAATTTTGATGAAGCTAATGAACATGATGAACGGCTTAAACGCACCGGAGGAAGAATATGAATCTATAATGAAAAGAATACTTGGGAACTGACCTAATTCCAAACATAGCCCATCGATGCAAATGGATATACGTAAACCAAGTTTAAATCACGATGGTACTAGATAAGATATTAGACTCCGGGTTGCAAAGGCATTCATAAAACAAAAGGTAATTGATTATTATCAATTAAAATGTTAAAAAATCTTAGGGCTAAATTGAATACTACCGCATCGTTAATCACCTTGAAGCTACAGCATCATTGGAAGTTGCATCGCTTAGTGTTACGTCTTGATTTTTGAATGGTGAGTTAAAGGAGGGGGTTTACCTTACTCAACCCGAAGGGTTTGTTGAAAAGGCAGAACACTTAGTGTGTAAGTTAAAGAAAGCATTGTATGGACTAAAAAATACTGTGCACTCGGTCATGGTATGAGAAGATAGACTCTTTCTCTTCATCAGGACTTATAAGTGAGTAAGGGTGATCCAAATTTTTATACCAAATTTGATGAACAGGGTATATAGTATTGATTTTAATATATGTTGATGATTTAATAATAACAGGAAATGCGTAGTTGGATTGATGAAATCATGGCGTTTTGTCGCTACTTGAAATGAAAGATCTTGGTGAGTTACATCACCGCCTAGGTCTTGAAGTTTGGAAATGCAGGCCAAACATTTGTTTTTTCTATAAGTATATCGAGAAATACCACTTTAAGAGATTTAAGATGGATCACAAGTCTCTTAACGTCTCTAATACGCAAAATGTAATCGTGAAACCGCCTTGTGATGATGGTTCAAGGAGGTGAATGGCAATCGCGGTATAGACATATGGTGGGTAGTCTAAATTATCACACCAATAAACTGTGACTGGACATATTTCATATTCCTTTGAGGTGTTAAGTCAATTCATGGCTAAACCTCAAGGAAAGTTTAATGGAATGCGCAGCAGCTGCGACTCGTGCATCTGGGGTGCTGGGCACGTTTGATTATGGTATTAAGTATACCGATGCATCTAATGTTGAGTTACTGTGTTACCCATTCGATTAATCGGGTAATATGGATGACCAAGATCAACCACCTGATATGTCATTGGATCCGGGTTGTTTCATGGAGCAAGAAAAAGCAGCCTACTATATCTTGGTCCCACCGGGCAAGGTAATATAAAGCCTTGTGTGAACCAACTTGTGAAGTTGTTTGGTTAAGAAGACTTCTTCAAGATGTTGAGAAGAACGAAAGGAACCTATGATGATCACATGTGACAATCAAAGCTCGATCAATATTGAGAAGAATCCATTTTTCATGCAAGGACAAAGCATGTTGAAGCTCGTATCATTTTGTTCGAGAAAAGTTACAGCCAAAATGAAATAAATCTTGTGTATTACAATACTAGTGAAAAATAATCACGGAGCATTTTCTCTACCCAAGCCTCTTGGAAAATTGCCTGAACCGCACTGTTTAGGGAGATGTTAGGTGTCGAAGTCAATCCATTCTCCATTAAGGGGGAGACTTGGAAATAATGGAGATGTTAGCTAGTTGTTAGCACCAGTAATAAGCGCGGGTTGTAAGCGTCAGTTAGAAGAGTCAGTTGTCTAGTTGTCTTTTACTTTGCATGTAGCCGACTCACGAGAGTCTTTTCCTATATAAGGATGTAATCCGTCTTCATTTAATACTATGAAGTGAGCATAGCCTCACCGTGTTTGTTTGCCTCGTATATTTTATCTGAAAGCAATGCCACAATCTATACTTACACTAACCAACAAAACCTAAAATGAAATGTCATGTCAAATGTGACAATCATGATAAGGAGTTTTCATCCCATATAATAATAAATTCAACTAGCACAACCATGTGGATAGGAAATTTAGATATGTTGTAACCTTCCAAAATTGTGCTATCTAATTTAGCATTTGTAGATTTAATAATATAATCCTAACCCTAATATAATTTGTGAAATATACATAAGTTTATTCAAATTAATTTGTAAAATAATAATGTAATGAAAATAAAATTATACATTACAATAAATTTAAACTACATATTTGAGTCTTATATTTTGGGTAAATTGTGCAAGTGTACCAATGTCTACGAGCGTGTTAATAAAGCTATATAATATATCTTAAAAAATTTATCAACGAGAATATAAATATCATGTATTCAATATAAATATCATGTAGTCAAGGATATAAGAGATTCATATCAACTCAATGCATCTGGTTTTAAGTATTCACAATAAATATCATGTATTCAACGATATCAAAGATTCACATAAACTCAATGCATCTGGTTTTATGTATTGGCAATATTTTCGTGATATATAAACATTTTTTTCTTATATTTTTTTTTGTCTAAATGGTGCAAGTCCACGGGTCTCTTAACAAAGTGACAATATTTTAGTGATATATATATGCACTTTTCTCTTATATTTTTTATAAATATTTTCTTGATATATATACATTTTTTTCTTATATTTTTACATGAATGGTGCAAGTGCTACATATTACATATTCAAATAATCATCAATAGCAATAAAAATACCATATATTTGACTTATTTTAAGATGTCAAAGATTCACATCAACTCAACGCATACCTATTAACAAAGCTACACAAATCATCAATAACAATATAAATATCATACGGTAAACAATATTATAATTACCATACATCATATACTCAAGAAATAATATAAATACCATACATCATAATTCAAGGATATGAGAAATACACGTCAACTAGGTAGGTTAGATGGAATAGTTAAGTGCTAAGTTACAAGAGTTAAATACTTCGAATGAATGCCTTTATAAACAATATTAGGCCTCCATGCCTCTCTACCTGGTAGCGCTCCATGCCTCTCTACCTAGTAACGCATGTGTGCAGGCAAAACGTGGCATCGGGTCATGCCATGGTTCACAGTCCATAAAAATAAACGCCTTCCTCATCCACGATTCACATGAATCTTCTCCACTGACCGTCCAACTGTCATCTGGTAAGGGAAGTGGGCGTTGGTGAAGAGGGCTCCACTTACCCAAGGAGCCTCACTCACCATCCATCTCACATTTGGTAAGGGAATTTGGACTATACACAGTAAAAACCAAGGGAAGCTAGACTATACCCAGTAAAAACCAAATCAAAATTAAAAAAAAACAAATCATAAATCACAGTAAAAAATTAAATCATAGTAAAAAACTTAATAATTAAAGTAATGTAAAAAACCTAAACACAGAAAAATACCTAAATCATCTTAATCACAGAATTTAATGATGGAAAAACATCTTTTATCATGTAAGGAAGTTAATGCTTGAAATGATAACCTTTGATTTCTTGTGACGACAGAGAATATTTTGAACATATAAAATCATGGTCATTAAAATTCTATCTATGATTAAAAGGCCATTAATTCTGACCATTTCCAATAGATATACGCATATTAGTGTAACCAGTATTGCATAGTATCTCAATTAAATATCCATAGAAGAAAGAGTTCTGAAATACAATGTATATCATTAATTAATGGGATAGTAGAAAGTGTATATTTGAAAAAAGTTATGAGTGCATTTTTATATATAAAATGAACCTCAAAATATATAAAAGTGGCATATGAAATGTATATAATGTTTGTTTGTTGTAACGTTTTCTTTATTTTATTTCAACAAAAATGCAATAGACAAAAAAAAAACTTCATAATAAATAATATATAATGTTATCTTTAAACAAATACCAAATAGTTAAATAAAAATTTATATGAGATCGAAAGAAAAAACTTATAAAAAACAAACTGATATGACATCGAAAGAATATTAAAAGAAAAAACTGATAGATTATATAAGAGTAACATTATCACCTTAACCAATTATGTTAGTACAACATTCCAAATACCAAATAAATGCTTATGAAACCTAAAGAAGATTTAACATTTTAATGCAAAGCTAGAAAGCGTCATATAAGTAAGGTTAACCTAAACACATTATTTATAATAAAATCAATTAAAAATATAAATATCGATGTATCAGTAGATTAAAATATAAATGTTAGGTTAACCTAAACACATTATTTATAATAAAATAATGGTCATGTGACTGTCTGCAGTTGAGATTGTTTATCGAGCAGTCCGACAAGTTATTGCAGACCTTGATTGGACTTCTTCATGGATGAAAGAAGACGATCTATTCCCTAAGCCTATTTGGGCTCATAATTCTTTGACTTCCCTAGACAGTCTTGATACTATTTCGCCTTCTGACGAAGCTATTATATAGGCAATGACAAGGTCAGAAAGGCCATGGAAGGATATGCATCATCGATCATAATCAGTCGTGTCGAAAGTGGATAATTTCGGTCAGCTGTGAATAGAAGTGTTGATCAGTGCGTGAACCCCTTGGTGAAGCATGGTGTCTATGTCGAAGGGAACATGGCTAACATATAGAAGACCATTCCGATCAACATTTCTAAAACCCTTGACATTGTGGAGAATGTTTTTATAGGTTCATACTATTCCCCTCAAGAGGTCTGCACGTATACCTCTTTGTTTAAGGAGTTTTGCAATGTTTTTTCCTGGTCCTACGAAGAGATGCGAGGCATAGACCCTCAAATTGTTGAACATGAGATTCACACCTACACCTACGAAAAATGCCAAACTTGTTCGGTAGAAGTTACGACCATTTAATCCTAGGAAAGCAACAATTATAAAGGATGAGTTTGAAAATTTGCTTAAGGAAGGTTTTATTTACTCGGTTCCTCTCATTGAATGGGTGTCAAATACCGTTCCCATTGAAAAAAAGCAAGGGACCATCCACATTTTTATGGATTTCCGAGATCCAAAAAGAGTTTGTTTGAAAGACAACTTCCCCACACCCTTCATTGATCATATTATTGTGGAATAAAAATCTCCTCCTTCATGGATTGTTTCAATGATTTGAAACATATTGTCCTGGCTTATCTAGATGATCTCATTGATCTCTCTCAAAAAAGGGTAGATCATTCATCACACCTTAGACTTGTTTTTGAAAGATGTCGTTATTATCATATTCTATTGAACCTGAATAAATGCTCATTCTATGTTGTATCGGGGTGTCTGTTCGGTTTCGTTGTATCCAACAAAGGGATCATGGTTGATCCGTTAAAGATGGAGGCAATAGTTTAGTGGCCACCCCCACAAAATATTCGTCAGTTGCAGAGTCTCCAAGGAAAGGCCAATTTCCTTCGACAGTTTTTTACAAACTATGCTAACATCACCAAGGGGTTTATGTGTTTGTTGAAGAAAGGGGCTCCCTTCATCTAGGATGAGTTCACCCAATGATCCTTCGACGTGCTTAAAAAATATCTTATGTCTTCTCCTCTGCTTAGTCGTACAGACTATAGCAGGGACTTCTTGTTGTATATCACAACAATAGAAGCCATAGTTGGTATGGTTTTTGTTTAGGAGGATGATAGCTCGAAAGAGCACATCATCTATTATCTTAGTCGTGGTCTGATTGGACTTCAACTCAGTTATTCACACGTTGAGAAATTAACCTTCGTAGTTGTTCACGTTGTTCAGATATTACGACATTACATTTTACTGTGGAAAACCACTGTAGTTGTCAATGTCATTCATTTTCAATATGTCCTAACACGACATATCATAGGGGGAAATTACAATAAATGGATTGTTATTCTACAAGAATTCAACCTAGACTTCATATATGCTAAGTCCAAAAAATAAATTTTTTTCATCGAGTTTATGTCGGAGTTTCCTAGGGAGAATGAGGAACCCATAATTACATATTCGTTTCCTGATGAACAATTTTTCCTTATTTCTTCCAACGATCCTTGGTATCGGTATATCCTTATATATCTCCAGACTCTCAAGTTTTCTCCACACTATTCATAGGATGATCGGTGTTGGATTTTCCATCAGGAGAAGTATTACCTCATCATTGACGACACTTTGTATCATTGTTGGGTTGATTCGATTCTCCATTGTTGTTTAACCCATGAATAAGAAAATATCGTGCTCAATGACTACCATAGTGGAGCACGTGGAAGTCACCTATTAGGGTTGGAAAAAACCCAATTTTTTTTATGCGCGGGGAACTTTTGGATGACAATATTTAAAGATTGTGTTGAGGCGATCAAGATGTGCCATCCTTGCCAGATATTTTCTCGAAAAATGCATGAACATTCTGCTCCAATTTTCCCCGTCATCACTGTCGGTCCTGTTATTGCACAAGTTGTAGGTTGGCAAAAGTCCTACCCAACCACCAAAATGGAAAAAACTAAGGGACACTATACCCAATGTCACCTCAATATAGGTCCCGCACTTCGAGGGTGACTAGGTCACTCTATGGAGGCGATCCTGGTGAGCCTAGGGGGATTGATATGGATGGAAGAGGAAATATGGCTTTGATTACTCGTCTCTGGGTGGTTTGAGGTTACTAAGTCCTTGGATGCTTGGAAAGGGTGTTTGTGCCTGCCCGAGACACAAGAAAATCCACACTTGCAAGTAGTAATGTTAGTTGGACAAGCAAGTTAAGATTGTTGTCACTGATTGCATAAATGATCAATGATATTTATCAACACATAAATATAATAAGGGTTGCAATATAATTTCTAAAATTCCAATTGAATAAGCAGGAGACAAGCTAGCAAAAACTATTTTAGCTCAATAATGATAGAACAAAACTTTAGCACAAAATCAAGGTTGTTACAAAAGTTTACTGAAGTGATATTTATCATCCTTATGGATGTAACAAACTTATTATTACAACAATATATTTAACCACTAAAAATTTCTCAAAAATTGCCTAACAATGCGTTGTACTTAGTAGATTATGTGGGTAGATTTTAGGCAATTTTCAACGGTCAAATTAGGAGTTATTGAAGAGTTTGGTTAGGGTTTTATGTAGCCCCAATGGATGTAGGTTAAATTTGTAACAAAAAAAATAAATACTTGGAGAAATGAAATTCCCTAGTGGCTCAAGCAAGCGTTTATAGCATAGATTTGATTCCACTAGAAACAATTTCAAAATCATGAAATTTCATGTTTCCCAAAGCAACAATTTTATATCTCCAATGCAAAAAGTGATGACCAGTTGCCTTTAATGATTGGGTTAATGGAGTCAAGAAAATAAAGAGCTAAAGGTACTACCTCCTTGGGGGTGTAAATCCTCTTACTCCCCAAGGCAAGTATCTCTAGCTAGGGTTAAGACTAAGAGGGTGTATGCACTTATACTTCTCTTAGTAAATCTTTTTTAAATCAACAATACTTAAGAATAAAATGATGGAGGATATAGTGGGGGTGTATGCCCTTATAATTCCCACCTAGATCTAGAAAAATAACCTTGTCTTGAATAACAAATGATAACACAAAGTAAAAGCCTTACCAATTCAAGGAAAAATGCTAAGACAAACCACCACAATAGCAAAAGAAGAGCCTTCCAAGGCTAGCACATCACTTACACCAACCAATAATCAA
>SNQJ01S0236905.1:0-13789 GCA_010110895.2 Picea sitchensis | reverse complement strand
CAAATGCACTCTCAAGAAAGGATGAAGATGTTGAGGCCTTTCTCTGTGCTATCTTGATCATCTAACCCGATTGGATAATAGAAGCAAGGGATGAATGGAAGAATGACGAAAAAGTGTGGACTCTCATTCAAAGGTTGTAGCAGGATTCCAGTGCATCAGATACATTTACATGGAAAAATGATTCATTATGGTACAAAGATTGCTTATATTTATGTAAGAACTCCCAACTCAAACAAAAAGTACTATTGGAATTGCACACCTCTCTAGTAGGACGACACTCAGGATTTTTGAAAACCTACCATAGAGTCAAGAAGGATGTTTTTGGGGATGACCTTAAAACTGATGTTCAAAGGTTTGTGGAAAAATGTTTGGTTTGCCAACAAAATAAGGTGGAAACAATTAAGACCCCAAGACTTTTACAACCATTATCCATCCCAAGTCATCATTGGGAGGAGGTTTCCATGGATTGCATCACAGGGTTACAAAACTCTGAAGGAAACAGTGTGATCATGGTGATTGTTTATAGACTGACCAAGTATGCACACTTTTGTGCACTCTCTCATCCCTTCAAAGCTAGTACAGTTTCCACCGCATTCATGGAGACAGTTCAAAAGCTACATGGAAACTATTAGGGTCCTAACCCACACATAGGTAGAACAATATATTCGGATGTAATAAAGGTCAATATTAATAAGGCCTTTCAATAAAATAGAATAAGGCAGATGTAAGAATACTTAATAGAAGCTTCCTGATGCATTTGCACCCCTTGCCTCGGCAAAAGGCCTCTGCGTTGACCTCCCAGTCTTTAAGGATCGTTCAAAATTCACCCTCGAGCCAGAGTGGCTCCTTCGATTCTCCCCTGGAATCTTTATTTAAATTTGATCCATAGGACTTTTTCGACACCTTACAACCTTTAGGCCTGGTCCCTTCTCCATTCACAACAGAAATTCACACTCGGGTTTCAGGGTTTTCTAAATCCCGATGTCATGACCCTTTGGTTCCCGATTTCCCAATCTTCACTTTCCCGGTATGCTCCCTTTGTGCTTTAGCCCCTCCTGGCTATGCCCTAGTCATGTGACCTGCCTTTATATGACCGCAGTCATACCTTTTATCGGGGTTCGAGGTTTTGAATGTCTAAATGCACTAAACCTCTTGTCCATGGAATCCTCGATTTCCCGATGCTTGAATTTCTTATGGATGACTTTTCCTTTTGGGAAATTTCCTGATGATCGTGATTGTCGCCACAAGTCCTCTAGAATGGACGGTCCTCGCCGCTTCGGGGTTTTCTCCATGGAAATTCTCGATGCCTCGTTATGACGAGATGACGTCAGTTGGGTCCCACATGGAGCTCTCCTCTTTTTGGAGAATCAGACTTCACGATTTCGAATTGCAAGTCCTCCAAGACTCACGAAATGTCGATCCCTGAATTTCTTCAGATTTCTGACATGTGTCCCCAGTGGATGGATGGTTCAGATTTACCCTCGGGGTTTCTCCAACTACCAAGCCAAACCACTTTCTTGTATGAGTCCCGATCATCAAAATGTCGATGGGCTTCCTATCTCTTCCATGTGTCCCAACTGATGGATGGCTCCGATTGTTTATGGGGTTTCCAACATGGATTTTTCCAATCTCTTGCTCACAAAACCTCTGATTTTACGAATCCCAAAACTCCGATGGAGTCTTCCCTTTCAGGATTTTCTTGAGATCTTAGATCTTCTCCATGTGTCCCCTCGAGATGGGTAGTCCTGATTCAACCTCGGGATCTCGAGACTTTCGATGCCCTGATGACACAAGTTCTTTGTCAACTTAAAACCCCGGTCGTCGAAATGTCAATGGGCTCTCGATGATTTCCACCTGTCTCCTCCAGATGGACAGCCCAGATTTGATTCTGGGATTCTCACTCTGAAAATTCCCGATCACTCATCCTCGTGATTCACTATTTCATGAATGTCGAAATTCTGATGGCCACGCCTCTCGTCGGAACTTTCCTCCTCTCGTTCACGACGTTTAAGCTTCGTGCAACTCCTGGTCAATCCAAAGGCTGGCGGGTGTCTATATGAAGATCCGACGGTCCACAATCTCCTGAGATTGAACTCCTAATGCTACCATAACCTCCTTGTTTCTCTGGCAGATCTGACGGCTAGAGGGATTTCGCAAATCCTCCCCACAAATTCCTGACCGTCGATCTCTTCCCTTTGACGATTTCTATGAAGGAAACCAAGGATTCTTCCCTGGACTTATTTGCTTGCACTACAAACTTCTGATGCCCCTCAATGGTTTTCAAAGGCTTTACTCCTCCTGAGCTTCTCACAACTTCGAGCCTCAAAGAGGATATTTGCACGCACTCCTTGCGGCAACTCCCAAGCACTTCCAAGTGTTGAACACCTTTGACTCTACGCACTCCTGCAGTAGCAATCTCTCACACCTTACTCAGGTTCGCAACCTTGATACTTTACTTTTCATGCACACTCCGTGCACGGATCCTGCGCCTGCATGCACTCTGAGGGAATGCAAACGACCACTACCTCTCCTGAGCTTTCAAAGACAACCCTCTGAACCCCTTGTCGACGCACTCCTTGCGGACAATTCAACTGCACTCCTTGCAGGAATATTGCTCAGACAGAGAAGCAATTGAAACTCATTCTCCTTACTCTTCCTCTCTCAAATTCCAAATATTCAATAGGAAATTATTCATACATAGCATAAAATCAATTTCATGACAGAAAGAGAAAAACATTCAAGGGCATAACATTTGAAGATGCATACACAGAGAATATACGAACACCATGAATCTGAATCACAACTTCTTTGTATAAATTCAGAAATTCTATACATGGAGTCTGCTACCCAGCTCTCTTCTTCTCTCCTATGCTCTTCAATAATGTTACAAATACACAATGAGGGTGTCTATATCTGTTTTCCCTCCACTCCTTCTAAAAATGTCTAATCTAATATTCAATTCTACCTACTTACATAAATGCCTTCTACCTACTATGGATGAGAGTGTATCACTCAAGGTCCTTTACAATACATAAGTATGCCTCTCCTTAACTATCACATTTAAGTTTGGTGCATCCACTCTTCAAAAGTTTTAAACAATTTAACATATGCTCAAAATGTGTGGTGCTTGCCCCCACGCTCGCTTAATGTTGACGATTCTCCTGCATCATACTCCCTCGCTTGAAAATTTTCATGGGCTCCTATCCATGAGCTCTTACACAGTCTGTCCATGCTTTTGAATCTCTGCTTCATTCTCCCAGCTGGCATCTTCAACTGGATGGTCCTTCCACCTGACCAAATATTCGAAGTATTCTTTCCTTCTGGTCTTCTTGCCAATTCTTTTGTCTAGTATGCTTTCCATCTATGGCATCTCTGCAACTGGCATCTGCTTTTGCCACTAAACCTCTGAATGTTCATCACTTATTCTTGCTTCCTTAGCTTTGTATGGGTACAAATCTGAGACATTGCATATCGGAGAAATTCCGATCCCATAGGGTAATTCAATCTCATAAGCATTTGCCCCAAATTTCTTCAAGACCCTACATGGCCCGATTTTCTTCATCTTTAGTTTGTTATATGTCCCTCTCGAAAACCTTTCCTTTTGAAAATGTGCCAAAATCAAATCACCAACTTCAAACTGAAGTTGTCTTCTGTGTTAATCTTCTCTACGCTTGTACTCCTGATTTGAATTCTGCAATCGCTACTTCACCTGGCTGTGAAGTTCCTTCATCGCTTCTGTGAAATCTTCTGCACTAGCACTCCTAGTCGCAGTCTGTTCTGAATCCTTCAACTCAGAAATTCCTCTCGGTTGCATGCCATAGACAATCTAAAATGGACTCTACCCTGTGCTTCTATTTACTAAATCATTATAAGCGAACTATGTCTGTGGTAATACATTGTCCCAATGGTTGTGGTCTTCCGTCACCAGGATCCTCAGCAAGTATCCCAGACTTATATTCACTACTTATGTCTGTCCATCCGTCTGAGGATGATAAGATGAACTAAAAGACAAGTTAGTTCCTAGCTTCTTCCATAAGTTCCTCCAGAAGTGCCCTATGAACTTCGCATCTCTATCCCAAACTATACTCCTTGGTAAGCCATGAAGTCGAACGACTTCTTTGAAAAAAAGGTTTGCAATATGAGTTGTGTCACTGGTTTTCTGACATGGAATGAGGTGTGCCATTTTGGAAAATCTATCCACCACCAAAAAGATTGAATCAAAACCTCTTTGTGTTCTTGGCAACACCAATATGAAATCCATGCTAATCTCATCCCACGGCCTTTCTAGTATGGGAAATGGTTGATAAAACCCTGCATTCTTCTTTATTCCCTTCGAATGCTGGCAAATTCTGCATCAGTCCACAAATATCTTGACATCTGCTTGCATTCCTGGCCAAAAATATGACTCATTCAGCTTCGCGAATGTTTTTTCATGACTAAAATGTTTGGCCAATCCTCCACTGTGTTTCTCCTTTAACAAGTTCTCCCTCATGGAGCATTTCAGAATACACAGTTGATTTCCTTTGAACAACAATCCTTCCTAGATCATGTATTCTATCCATTGGCTTCTGTCTCTGAGAACTGGATTCTCAGGTGCTTCATACGCTTCTTTAAAATCTTGATCATGTGCGTACATGTCCCTGAGATCATCAAAACCCAACGTTTTGACTTTGAACTCCTGCATCAGTAAACACTTCCTGCTCAAAGCATTAGCAACTCTGTTAGCAGTACCATAAATATGTTTAATCACAAATGTGAAATTCTGCATATACTCAACCCATTTGACATGTTTCTGATTCAACCTTTCCTGTTGAGTCACAAACTGCAATGCATGGTTATCACTATACAATACAAACTCTTTTGGGATCAAGTAATGCCTCCATTTTTTCAATGCCTGGATGATAGCATAAAACTCCTTATCATAAGTAGAGTACTTCAACTTCGCTTCATTCATCTTCTCACTGAAGTATGCTATTGGCCTGTCTTCCTGACTCAAGACTGCCCCAATCACAAATCCACTTGCATCGCATTTCACCTGAATTGTCTTCTGGAAATTCTACAACACCAGAATTGGTTGTTCTGTGATCTTCCTCTTCAACAAATTGAAACTTTTCTCAGCCTCTTCAGTCCAGTGAAAAGACTTGTGTCTTTTCTTCACGGTATCCATCATCGTTGCGCTAATTCCACTGAAATTCTTGATGAACTTTCGGTGGAAACTAGCCAATCCATGAAAACTTCTCACCTCAAAGATATTCTTCGACGATGGCCAATTTTTTATTACCTCCACTTTATCTAGATCCATCCTCAACTCATCTACAGAAATAACAAATCCCAAGTAAATGAGCTTTGTCTTCATGAATGACGATTTCTTCATGTTTATGAGCAGCTTATCTTGTTGTAATCTTTTCATCAAAATAGTCAAGTGTTTCATATGCTCGTCCCTTGTTTTACTGAAGATCAGTATGTCATCTAAATACACAATGACAAATTTCCTGATGAACTCTTTCAGGAATTCATTCATCAACCTCATAAAGGTGCTTGGCACATTTGTTAAGCCAAACGGCATAACAAGCCATTCATACAACCCTTCGTTTGTTTTGAATGTTGTCTTCCACTCATCACATTCCCTCATGCGAATCTGATGATAACCACTTTTCAAATCAACCTTTGAAAAATACTTTTCTCCACTCAAGCAATCCATCAGATCATACATCCTCGACAATGGAAATCTGTACCTGATGGTTATCTTGTTAATGGCTCTTGAATCAGTGCACATCGTCCAGCCTCTGTCTTTCTTCAGACTGAGTATTGTTGGAACAACACATGGACTCAAGCTTTCTTTGACCAAGCCTTTGTCCAACAACTCTTGGACTTGTCCTTTTACCTCTTCATTCTCTTGCGGCGTCAATATGTACGCGGCTTTATTCGACAAACTAGCTCCTGGTATGAGATTGATATGGTGACTCACACTTTTGATCGGTGGCAACGAACGAGGTAATTCATCCACTACTATATCAGTGAACTCTTCCAATAGTCCCTGAATCTCTTCTGGTAAATCATCCACTTTTGTGCTAGTCAGAACAATTCTAGGCTTTTTGAACACAATGAGCTGTGCATCTTCCTTCTTCTTAAGCTCTGTAAGAAGTTCTTTCCCACTCATGAGAAGTACAGTGTTGCTTACTTCCGGTTTCACTTCCTTATCTTTGATTGGAAGAAACATATGAGTTCTCCCATTCTTTTCTAGGGTGTATGTGTTCATTCTCCCGTCATGAATCAAATTCCTGTCATATTTCCATGGTCTACCCAGCAATAGATGACAAATATCCATGGGAATAACATCACATAATATCTTATCATTATATCCTCCTATCTTGAATTCAACTAAACATTATTTAGTGACATTTACCTGATGTCCTTTTTGTAGCCATGAAACTTTATATGGACTTCGATGTTCAATCGTCTCCAGCTCCATATTTTCTACCATCTCTGTAGAAACAAGATTATCCATGCTTCCACTATCCACAATGACCTTGCATACCCTGTCTTTGGTTTTGCAAGCAATCCGAAAAAGTCTATTTCTATGGACTGAACTCTCCACCTCCTTCTCGGGTGTCAAAAGGACTTTTCGCATCATCAGTGATCTCCCACCTTCAACATCCTCCGCCTCAACATTTTGCCCCTGTTCTTCAGCGATGTGAGTCTATCCACCCTCTTTCTTTTTATCAGGACACTCATAAGACTTGTGTCCATTCTTTCCACATGTGAATCATGTAATTACTCCACCTCTGCCTCTTCCTCTACCTCTAGTACGAGGAAAAGTATTATTATCAGCCTATTCTCCTCTCTGCTCAGTATGTTGTCCTCTTTGTTCAGCATATTGCCCTCACTATGAGCTTCCACCTCTCTCAGTTTGAGTCTAAGGTTTCTTACAGTCCTCTTTGGGCTTCTGATATTTATCCCGGGCAACTGATTTGCCTCTGGGCTGACTTCTGCCTCGACCTCTTTGACCCTATTTTCGGCTCAGCTTCTCTTCCACTTTTAGAGCCATCTGATAAGCATATTCCACCGTTCGGATGGTCAACATACTCATCTCATCCTAAATCTCATATCTCAGGCCATTCATATACCTGGCTACTTTTTCATCACTGCTTTCACGATGACCTGCCCTGATATTCAGCCTGTAAAATTCCTCAGTATATTCCTTCACTGACATTAGCTTTTGTCTCAGGTTCTGCATCCTCCTGAACAGAGTAATCAGGTAATCCCTGGGGATGAATTTTTCCTTCATCTTTGCAATCATCCTATCCCAGCTCTTAATTTTCTGCTTGCCTTGGCAACGCCTTTTTGCATGTAGTTCATGCCACCACAATGTTGCATGTCCTTTTAATCTCGGGATGACATGCTTGACCTTCCTGTCCTCTTCGACATCTTCATAGTCAAAGTAGGTGTCTAGAGCTCTAATCCAGTCTAGAAGCTCTTCTACATCTAGATTTCCCTCATAAAATGGAATGTCCATCTTCGCCTTTGCACCCATTCTTGCAACAGCTTTAAGCAAGAGTTCATTTGCTGCATCTTCTGCTATGACTTATTCTTCTCCATGTCCAGCATCATCTTCATTTTTAGACTCATTGATATCTCCTATATCAGCTGTGCATTTTTGTATTATCTCCATGTCTACAAGTCTGGCGTGTATGTTATGTAGATCTCTTTCTACTTTTGGATTCTGCACCTGTCTACCCCTTCCTCTGGACGTATCCCTTTCCTCCTCTGGATCGGGTGATTGTCTATCTCTTCTTCTCGACGGCATGGTGAATCTTCCTTCTCCCTACTACAGAAAGAAAAGAATCTTTTCTACGCTTTGATACCAAACCTGACGCAGTCGCACCCCTTGCCTCGGCAAAAGGCCTCTGTGCTGACCTCCCGATCTTTAAGGATCGTTCAAAATTAACCCTCGAGCCGGAGTGGCTCCTTCGATTCTCCCCTAGAATATTTATTTAAATTTGACCCAAAGGTCTTTTTCGGCACCTTATAGCCTTTAGGCCTGGTCCCTTCTCCGTTCACAACAGAAAGTCACACTCGGGTTTTGGGGTTTTCAAAATCCCAATGTCACGACCCTTTGGTTCCCGATTTCCCGACCTTCTCTTTCCTGGTATGCTCCCTTTGTGCTTTAGCCTTTCCTGGCTATTCCCTAGTCATGTGACCTGCCTTTATATGACTACAGCCATACCTTTTATCGGGGTTCGGGGTTTCGAATGTCGAAATGCACTAAACCTCTTGTCCACGGAATCCCCGATTTCCCGATGCTTGAATTTCCGATGGATGACTTTTCCTTTCGGGAAATTTACCGACGATCACGATTGTCGCCATGCGTCCTCTAGAATGGACGGTCCTCGCCGCTTCAGAGTTTTCTCTCTAGAAATTCCCGATGCCTCATTATGACGAGATGACGTCAGTTGGGTCCCACACGGAGCTCTCCTCTTTTCGGAGAATCAGACTTCGCGATTTCGAATTGCAAGTCCTCCAGGACTCATGAAAATGTCGATCCCCAACTTTCTTCAGATTTGTAACACGCATCCCCAGTGGATGGATGGTTCATATTTACCCTCGAGATTTCACCAACTACCAAGCCAAACCACTTTCTTGTATGAGTCCCGATGATCAAAATGTCGATGGGCTTCCGATCTCGTCCACGTGTCCCAACTGATGGATAGCTCCGATCGTTTACGGGGTTTCCAACATGGATTTTCCATATCTCTTGCTCACAGAACCTCCGATTTGCCGAATCCCAAAACTCTGATGGAGTCTTCCCTTTCGAGATTTTCCTGAGATCTTAGATCTTCGCCACGTGTCCCCTCGAGATGGGCAGTCCTGATTCAACCTCGGGATTTCGAGACTTTCGATGCCCTGATGACACAAGTTCTATGTCAACTTAAAACCCTTATCGCTGAAATGTCGACAGGCTCTTGATGATTTCCACCTGTCTCCTCCAGATGGACGGCCCAGATTTGATTTCGGGATTTTCACTCTGAAAATTCTCGATCACTCGTCCTCGTGATTCCTGATTTCATGAATTTCAAAATTCTGATGGCCACGCCTCTCGTCGAAACTTTCCTCCTCTCGTTCATGACGTTTAAGCTTCATGCAACTCTTGGTCAATCCAACAGCTGACGGGTGTCTATATGAAGATCCAATGGTCCACAATCTCTTGAGCTTGAACTTCAGACACTACCGTAACCTCCTCGTTTCTCTGGCAGATCTGATGGCTAGCGAGATTTCACAAATCCTCCCCACAGATTCCTGACCATCGATCTCTTCCCTTTGACGATTTCTACAAAGGAAACCAAGGATTCTTCCCTTGACTTATCCGCTTGCACTACAAACTTTCGATGCCCCTCAATGGTTTTCAAAGGCTTTACTCCTCCTGATCTTCTCACAACTTCGAGCCCCAAAGAGGATCTTTTCACGCACTCCTTGCGGAAACTCCCAGACACTTCCAAGTGCTGAACACCTTTGACTCTGTGCACTCCTACAACAACAGTCTCTCACACCTTACTCAGGTTCACAAACCTGAGACTTTACTTTGCCTGCACACTCCTTGCACGACTCCTGGGCCTGTCTGCACTCTAAGGGAATGAGAACAACCGCTACCTCTCCTGAGATTTCAGAGACAACCCTCTGAACCCCTTGTCGACGCACTCCTTGAGGACAATTCAATTGCACTCCTTGCAGGAATCTTGCTTAGACAGAGAAGCAATTGAAACTCATTCTCCTTACTCTTCCTCTCTCAAATTCCAAATATTCAACAGGAAATCATTCATACATAGCATAAAAGAAATTTCATGACAGAAAGAGAAAAAAATTCAAGAGCATAACATTTGAAGATGCATACACAGAGAATATACGAACACCATGAATCTGAATCACAACTTCTTTGTATAAATTCAGAACTTCTGTACATGGAGTCTTCTACCCAGCTCTCTACTTCTCTCCTATGCTCTTCAATAATGTTACAAATACACAATGAGGGTGTCTATATCCATTTTCCCTCCACTCCTTCTAAAAATGTCTAATCTAATATTCAATTCAACCTACTTACATAAATGCCTTCTACCTACTATGGACGAGAGCAGATCGCTCAAGGTCCTTTACAATACATAAGTACGCCTCTCCTTAACTATCAAACTTAAGTTTGGTGCATCCACTCTTCAAAAGTTTTAAACAATTTAACATATGCTCAAAATGTGTGGCACTTGCCCCCACGCTCGCTTGATGTTGACGATGCTCCTGCATCACTTCCGCTTCTAGAAGGATCTTCCTCTAGATGCTTTTTTTTAGTATAAATAGGAGTTGAGGGTATGAGAACCCTAGCTTGGATATTATTGTAATAGAGCTCTGCTCAACTAGAGGTTGCCCCCTCGAAGAGGCCTGTGAACATTGCTTTTAGATTCAAAGTGTTATTTTTGTTGTTATTCTTATATCATTTCAGTGTTATTGTGGTGAATGTTCTGGTTATATTGTTGTTATTCTTCCATTACTAGCATTTTATTTATGTTCTGCATACATTTTATATCTAGTATATTACAAGTGGTATCAGAGCACTTTCCTCGGCAGAAAGTGTGGGTTAATTTTTTTTTTAAGGTAGAGACATATTCCAGCGTCTTTAAGCCACAGAGATATGTCATTACGTACATAAACCCGTAGTTGAGGGATTCATACACGCAAGAAATACAAGTGGTACTTAAGCAAACATATGTTGGCCACCCTTGTAACCCCTATTGGTACCCCTTCGAGTGGTAGTGCATCAGACAACACCTGTGTATAGATCGGCCTAGATTACTTGAAGCCCTCTTTAGATAAACTGATCGGTCACCTGACTGCTATAGTTACACCGAGAACAACACTCGGGAAGATACTCTCTAGTACATGGGTAGTTGGGTAGTATGGCTAAGGGTATGGTCTATCCTCCTTAGTTAGTTCCCTAAGATATTGGCCCTAGTATTACTGTTGGACCCCACACGTATATCAAAGAGCTATAGCACAGGGAAAACCATTGTCTTTAGAACCCTTGAATACCTAACCCTTGGGGACAGAAACATAAACAAATTAAAATAGACAAGATCTATTTGTTGGCATGTTTTACAGGCAGCGTATTCTTGTCATTGATGGCAAGTACAACAACGACGATTGCTTAAGTATAGGAAGAATGTGTTAGGCAGGCACCAGAAGTATTTTTGGAAGACGCAGTAGAGCAATTTCGATAAGATCATAAGAGATAGTGTAGAGTATGCTTGTTTGTCATTGATAGCAAATATCATGACCAGCAGCGCAGGGATAATGGAATGGCAATGGAAAGTTCAACAAGTGATCATTTGATCCCATTCATAAGTGTAAACTACAGGAGTCAAGGAAGCAACTCACGACAGAAAATCGTGAAATGTGAAACCACAAATTAATATTCGTTTCGGAGTTTCGGATACTGGGAGTTGGAGGTGTCTAGGACACTCACGACAAGAATGTTGAAATCAAGAAATGAGAAACCATGAATTAATCTGATTCGTTGATCAAAGGGAGATCATGGACCATTGATCTGACTCCATTTTGGAGTTTCGGATACCGGGAGTTGGAGGTGTCAAGAACACTCAAGACAAGAATGACGAAATTGCGAAATGTGAAACCATGACTTAATCTGAGTCATTGATCAAAGGGAGATTGTGGACCATTGATCTAACTCCATTTTGGAGTTTCAGATACTGGGAGTTGGAGGAGTCAAGGAAGAAACCCATGACAGGAACTCACGACATGCGAAATCACAAAAAGATCTAGACCGTCAAACCATCAAGATTGTGGACCATTGATCTGACTCGATTTCAGAGTTTTGGTGACCACAACATGAAGATTCGAGACTCTTCATCATAGGAGTACCAAAGTTGCGAAATGAGAATTGCCTAAAATTTCAGGGTTCGTGATTGGAGTGTCGAAAAACTTCAACACACAAATGCTAAAACGTCGAAAATTTTGGGGTTCGTGACTTGGAGTGTTGAAACACTTCACCACAAAAATGTTGAAATGTCGAAATATGAAACGTCGAAATACCTTTTGGTGTAGCTTGTGGTCACCAACGATGGTCATGTGAGAGGGAGGAGCTAGCACCAAGATAAGCTCCTTTTCGGCGATTGTAACATGAAGAGTCGAGACTCTTCACCACAGGAATGTCGAAATGTCAAAATGAAAAATGCATGTTCAGAATTGGCCCCTAGTCATAACCTATGGTCACATCGATGAAGGATTAAGGGAGGAGCTAGCATGAAGCTAATCTCCATTTTTTAGATCGCGACTTGGAGAGTCGAGATGCCTCACAACAGGAATTGTCGAAATGCGAATCGTGAAAGCGCCTTATGAACAGGCATGTGGTCACTGCCTGAGGCCACATGTGAAAGGAAAGGTGAAAGGTTCCAAAGGCATAAGGCTCAAGAGGTTCACAGTGTAACTTCCAGAAACCACAGATTGTTTCTACATAGAAAAATCAAAGAGGCCTCAGTGTGATTTCCATAGGAGATGAAGAGTCTCAAGGCATCTTCCAATGGAATGAAGACTGTTCATAGAGGAAATTGATAGATGGAAGAGTGTTGAAGCCTATAACTACAATAGAGAGGATGAGCTCGACTATGATAGAGAAGATGAAGAGTCTTGACTGCTAGACAGGCTAAGGAATCTCAGCGTAACACCTGGTGATGATGAACGCATGGGTAAAACCTCCAGAAAAGCTGAGGAATTTCCATGATGATCAGGAAGAGGACTCAACATGAGGAGAACATACAAAATAGAGAGAGTGTGTTGATGCTCGAGGGAGTGAAGCGGTGGCAATGTGGAGTGGCAGTGAATATCCCGATGGGGAGAACAATGGCGGGGTGTAGAGAATGCAAAAATTAGCGCATATAGTATGTACAAGGTGCAAAGAGACTATAAGAATGGAGAACAAAGAAGAGATGAGTGCTACTATTGAGAGTGATTTAGTTGTGTAGAAGGAGGCAGTGTGCAGTAGCTGAAATACACACAAGAGGAATGGTGCATTGAATGGACATGGCGCACAGAGCATAAAAGGTAGAAGAACAAAAAGTGCAAGGCATGTGTGCAGGAAGACAGTCAGGAAAATAGAGCAGGATAGTGTAGCAGAACAGTGATGAGACTGGTAACCCATTGATGAACATTATATCATTGTAATAAGTTTCAGTAGCAAAGATTGATATTTCAGGGTGGTAGGGAGGTTCTAGGGAGGATTGTTGTCCTCAAAGGTTCAAGTGGGTGCTTGAACACATGCAGTTGTAGCTTCCATCTGGTTGCAGCCAGAGAAACCACGGTGGCAGGGTGGTGCAAGGGAGAACATTGGTTCTCTGATATACAGGTCAGTGCCTATGTAACTGGAAGTTGGTGCTTCCATCCAGTTGGTGCTGGAACTCTTAGGAAGTTGGTGCTTCAATCCAGTTGGTGTTGGAACTCTTAGGGAGTTGGTGCTTCCTTCTAGTGGGTGCTAGAGAAACCAAGGAGTTGGTGCTTCCTTCTAGTGGGTGCTAGATAAACCAGGGATTTGGTGCTTCCTTCTAGTGGGTGCTAGAGAAACCAAGGAGTTGGTTCTTCCTTCTAGTGGGTGGTATAGAATTCAGAGAGTTGGTTCTCTCAGCAAGTAGCAGCTTGCAAAACATAGGTTGTAGCCTCATTATGAGTTGGTTCTCATAAGTATGATAATGTATAGAATGTAAATATTACTTATCATATAAAGAAGAAGAGGTTT